>SMLS01068661.1:0-10858 GCA_004785975.1 Popillia japonica
TTTACTAATCATGACACGGTCAACACCCGGAAACCCTCATTATAGAAATTAATGTTTTATTTTTATTAAAAGAACCATAGGTCCGCAAATGCTACGTTACCAATCTACAGCGTGTTGAAGTTTAATTTTAAAAAAACAGTAAAAATTAGATTTTTCCAAAACGACTTGAGATATCATACTGAAATTTTAGGCGTGTTAATAGCTGTGGGACACACATACTTTGAAAACAACACGATGTTTTAGTCGTACCAGTGGCGTGCGTATTGGCACGTCACAGGCTATTTTTCAAGAAAAAAATAGGCCACCGCTGATTTCTCTTAAAATAAAAATATGTTTTTGTTCAATTGTGAAGAAAAAAGCTCTCTAAACTTTTTATCGTACAACGTACCGTTTTTTAGTAAAAAAACATTTTAGTGCTTGTCCATTTATTACAGAATTTTTTTTTTAAAACAAGGGTTTTATTCAAGGGCAAGTATGTGCCTCCCACAGCTATTAACACGCCTAAAATTTCATTATATCTCAAGTCGTTTTGGAAAAATCTAATTTTTACTGTTCTTTTTTAATTAAACTTCAACACACTGTAGATCGGTAACGAAGCATTTGCGGATCTATGTTTATAGGAACTTTTTTGTATAAAATGACCTGGGCAATCAGCCCCTTTAATATTGACGCATCTTTTTTAGACACCCTGTATGTACGCACTCCAGATTAATTATATAGGATGATTCATTTTCAATCCTCACCATTGCGATCTCGCTTATTACTAAATAAGAAAATTAGATTTTTCCGTTTTTTTTTTTCAAAAATCTCGAACGTCATTTGTTTTAAGTCTACTTTTTTTTCGGGGTCATAATAACCACAAAATTTAGCAACTTTGCCAAATTTAAACCTACCGCTATCTTCAATAATAAGCGAGAGAACGCAAAGGTGAGGATCAAAAATGAATCAGCCTGTCTCCATGACATACATTTGGTAACTGTGGTGGTAGTAACTAATTACATTTGTGCCTTGATGTGTACTTGGTTAAACAACACGTCATAGTAGAAAACATTTCTATCAGTTTTATACCTAGAGACATATGTAAATGTGTTATATAGATCAAAATTATGTTGTTAACAAGATGAGTTTAATTCAACAATAAAAAAATAGTTGCCGAGTAATTCAACACATTTTACCTTTATCTAAATATCATTCGTTGTTAAAATAAAATTATGTATCTGTTACAAATTCATATTTCGTTAAATTCATTCGTGAGTACATAATAAACAAGTTTTAATAAAATAATTCTGTATAACAAATTATAAGCGTGCTTGAAAATGTTGAAAAGTGAGATATGATGCAAATATGTATATTACATATACAAGTAGTGCCAAACTTTGTTAAAATGGTCGGAGGAGAGAAAGAAACCTGTTGTTATAATTCGGCTCCATGAAGATTATTCAAGACAACAAATTGCGGAAAAAACCCAGGAGAGTTAGCAATAACGAAAAACGCCAATAACTTTAAGAGAGAAGATGGTAGATTCTAAATTTCCCCAGCAATCAAAGAACCGTAAGAAACAACTATCTACGAAGCGAAACAATATCTAGGTATATAATGAGATGCAGAAAACAAGAGAATCTTCAGAAGCGAAACAAGTTTTGCAACGCCGAAACGACAAAATCCGGAAGACATCACTTCAATTTTTCAACCTGTTAGACGGCCTGGCCTGGCCTGTCGACATCGGGTGTATCTTATAAATAAAAATCCATTGTAGGTATTGTAGTGTCAAACACTACTTACTGCACAGAACCTGCTCGAGCCAGCCCACTTTATGCCATCAATTTCTCGGTATGCTACCTGAACATGAAATTTTTCATTACTACAGATGAACTAATTAAAATCTTGTAATAGTATGGCAAGATTATATATTCAGATACTAGTTTATGTTCGTTTTTAACAATGAAAGATGTATGACAGGATATAATTTTAATAATATCACATTATGGTGGTATGTTGCTCTGCATTTTTTGTTCATCTATGATATCGTTGCTACCAACGCCGTCTCTAATTTCACACAAGTCAGATTATTATTGGCTCTTATCCTAAATAATTATATCGTTTGTTTTTAACATCAAGTCTACATCTGTGAAATATCTATCTGATATCTATATCAAATTTAAATTATTTTTTCAATTAGGCAGTGCATATTCTGTTTCTAAAATCAAGTAACAATTAGTCCAAAAATAAATTAAAAAATTAGAATCCTGAAATAATTCGAAAACAAAAGTGTATGAGTATATCTTAACAATTTTTTTCTTTAAAACAGATATCAAGTTGAAATTATTATTTCTCATACTTTCTACAATTACTAAGAAATATTAGAAAAATTGTCTCTAAATTTAAGCATAGAATTTTTGAAATATATATTTTTGAGATGATAATCAGCAATTCATCATTTTAAAATTTACGATTCGGCACATAAGTTTTTATTTTTAAAATGCTTTATTTGCATACAATTAGATATCTAAAGCAAACAAATGTATGAATATTTATACTGATTGTTACTTTCTTACAAATGAAAATATAGACACGCATTTTTAATTCAAGTGTCAAATATTTTGTTAGAGTTGTAACATGGTTGTAACAGTGCGACAACTGAATTTGTTAAAATTCTTAGTAGAAAAGCATAAATATAGAACTTACTTTAAAATAGTTTTTGCCGAAGAACAATCTTCAAAACGAATACTGTATCCTACTTCTTGCCCTAAAGCTACATCCATTTCTTCCGACACTCGTTGAGCCACTGACATGGCAGCTACTCTTCTAGGTTGTGTACAACAAACACCTTTTTTTCCAATTGTTGTAGCATATTCAACACACCATTGAGGTATTTGTGTAGTTTTACCAGATCCAGTTTCACCCACAAGCACAATACATTGTCTCTCCTGTAGTAATCGCATGAAATCATTCTTATATTCGAACACAGGCAATGTGATTCGTTTTCGGAAAAGCTCGTGATATTTTGGAGTAAATGGTAATCCAGTCAATGAATTTACTGGGGTACTGACTGTGGTACCTGTTGTTAGTGCGGTACTTATCCCTCGCTCTTCACTACAAATAAAACGGCTTATAGCCTGAATTACAATAAAAATGTGACAGTGTACTTACCGCTTTTTCTTAATAAAAGGATCTAGCGCTTCAATACGCCGCTTCGACATAATGGCTTACGTATATTTTCTTTATTATTATTATTTTAACAAAATAACATTTACTATAGTAGAAATAAAGCCTTCCTTCTGCTATTTATGAATTATTCTTATTCGACACAAATTTGCTTTCGCTTTGCACATTAGCGGATGTCGGTAATACAGATACTTACAATATCCAATGTGCAATCCGATGGATTTTGAATATATGTATTTTTTTCATGAACACACTTTTTGTTTGTGGTTTGATAATACTTCTGACGGTTTTTTTCTTTTGTAATTTCAAACTTGTAATAACATTTATTTTAAAATTATAAAACTTTATATATAAACAGACATTTTATAAATTAGCAATGTAGACTTGCGATTTAATTATATGTTGTACCTACGGCATAAAATACCGGCATATTGCACAGATAAAATAAATTTTAAGTTAGGTATGTCCGTTGGGTTTGTAAGAGGACGCTGAGGCAAAAACATCGGGACATCAGCAACAATCTTCAGTGTTTCAAAAGGATAAATTTGTTAGTTTTTTTTTTGTTATGAGTTGTAATTATTCTAAAATTATTTTTATTAATCATTTTCTCTCGTAAATCTAAACCTCTTGCATACTGAACACACATTGAACAGGTATATCGGGTCCATGCGTTGGAACACGTATGTAAGTACAATCTGTTCATAAATGTTTGCAATGAGAACCATAGGCAACCAAATATACAGATTGGTCCTAATGTGACGTCTTACTTGATAGGTTTAAAATATGTATGTAGCTTCAATAGTTCGCAAAAGTTTTTAAAATAACGAAATAAACAATACGAAAAAACAACGACGAACAAGAAGCAATATAAATGTTACGTAAAAATAGACAAGAACGTGGCAACTCTGATGTCACTTTGCCTTCATCGTCTCTTTCCGGATTCCTAATGGCTCTTAAGTTATTTGCATGTTTGTGCATGATCTTACCCTCCACTTCTACAGGATTTGTCACAGCACTAACATTCTTTATTATAATTCCATGTTTCCACTTATCCTCTGAATATGGTCCTAATTTACCTACAAACATTTTTTCACCAATAGCAAATGTTTTAGGCTTAATAAACTCACACGTTTTGTTAAAAACTATTTTCCCTCCCCTCCTGGGTTTCAACAAATCTAACCTAGTTTTTGGTTTAGTTTTAAAAATAATTTCATTTGGACTAAGTCCGGTGCTCATACATGGTGTATTTCTATAACTATACAGGTAATTTACAATTTGCTGCTGAATTGTTAAAGTTGACTTCTGCTGTAAGTATTTATGTAAAGCAGATTTAACATTTTGTACATGCTGTTCGGCGAAACCATTAGATTGTGGATGATATGGAGGCGATTTTAATACATCAATACCATTTACATGACAAAATTTTATGAAATCCTTAGAGCTAAAAGGGGGTCCATTATCACTAACAATGGGGAATAATCGCATTTTTTTAAATATTTTTTTTAAAGAGATTAAGTAACATAATAATACGTGTATACATTCTTTTTCAAATAAAAGTTATTTTTACAACAAAAAAAATAATAAAAAATATACTTTCAGAGTTGGCGCTAAAACGAAGTTTTAAATATGGCCGACGCTGTGACGTCATAAGCTTGTAAACCGTTAGATGCGCTTATTTATCTTATACAGAAATCCAGCTGAGTAAGTGTAAATACGGCAAATTATTGGAAAATGGACGTTAAAAGGCCTTATTTTTGGTGTATTGGACCGATGTGTACAAATACATCCATAAAAACACCACAAAAAGTGTTTATAAGTGTTCCTAAACAGCCAAAAGAAGGGAAGCTGTGGCTAAGGGCTGTAAGACGTGACCCTAAGAAAGTGTCTGCAACCAGTGGCGGCTCGTGGTCAATTATACTGGGAGGTCAACAATAAATTTAAAAAATAGGCATACTTAAAAAATATAAATATTTTACCTTTAAATTCCGCTTTAAATAGTCTTAAACTGGAGGTCCATTCTTCGTTCTTTAGCAGTGGAAAAGTGTTGAATAACACATTCGTTAAAATCGCATATATTTGTTTTTAAAGTAAATAATAGACGTTAAATGTCTTTATGCGCGAAAGTATGCATAAAGGTTGACAATAATTACCAAACAATATATATGCTCTTATTTTATTACAATAACGTATTACATTGAGATAAGAACAAATTCACTGACGAAAAAAAATGCAGATATTACTTTGCTTATTATTTTCTAAATGTACACTAAACTAAATCGAATTAAAAGAAAAGTAATATACCTAAACTCAAACGAAAAAAAAAATCTAATGAAAATCTGGTAGATTCAATAAAGATCACAAACAAATCGCTATAAACACACTCGCACTTTCGACAAACTTTGCTAAAAGAAGGTTAAAACACATGTTTATTGTTATAAATTATTAACACAGGAACTACAGGTAAATCCGAAAACTACTTTTCCAACTACGCACTTGTGCTGCCATCTAACATTTCATCGGAAATTAACCTAAATTCGATTTCAAATAGTGGGCTTATGACCCAAACTAGATTATATACTTCGTACGTTCGGGTCGGTTCGGGCGCTGGGAGTTCTTCGGATATTTCCGCGTAGCTTTAATACGACGAGGTCAATTCGCACCGCCAGCCCAATGTTCAGGAGGTTGGAATACGAGGAACGGCCGATAAATTTTAAGTTTTTAAGTTAAGTATATTTGCGACTTTTGCGAGGAAATTATCTATTTTAATAAAACACGTAATAATTAATATTTCTTTATATATTGTTAAAATTTTTGGGAGGTCATTGACCAGATGACCCTATGGACAAGCCGCCACTGTCTGCAACATCATCCCTTTATTGTTGTGAAGATCACTTCGATGTAAGTCCATATACAATTGCTTTGCACTTTAATGAATTTTTCAATTACAAATGTAATATTTTTTAATGGTCCATTAGGCGCGTCTACGGGCGTAACGTGATTAATGACGTTAGGTCCAGTGGACCTAAAGCTAATTTTTGATATTTTTATAGGTGACTAATGGAGGGTTAATAATAATGACACACTTTACCTTAAATATATTTATTAAATTATAAAACATGTATTATTCAACAACCTACATCTAAATTTCCTTGGAAACTACTTCTATATTACTACCAAATAACTACTTACACCTGTTTATATGTACATTTCAATAATATTTAATGTTTATTATTAATATATAATTGATTTTACCTTTATGCTTTAACACCCCTTTCGCTAGACGTAAAATAAGGATTACCTTGGAAATATTTGGCAATCATAAAGATATCAACATTTGGTAAATTATCTGATTGAGCTTTCATGAATCCAATATCAACCATTTTTCAGAAATCGTTTGTTGTAAAACCCGCTACTTACAGGACGATATAATTTGTATAAATATACAAATCACGCGAATTAAAACAGTATTAACAGTATAGCAAATGCATACAAGCAAAGCAGTGTACTGAATTTGTACGTCACAAATGCGTTGGCCAATAGCGATGCGTTTTAAAATGAGTCATGAATTTTGAATAATTAATGAAAATTGATTATTAATATTTCTTAAACTATACATTTTTTGCAAAAATGATTTTTCAAATATTCATTTATTATTATAATGCTATCTAAAAAATATATAACTAATGAATAATAAAATACACGCGCATTCCCTATTGAATTAGGTAATCCCATTATGGAAAAAGTAATTTTTAATTTTTCAATTGTTTCTGTGACATTGAAACCTTTGGACATACAATGTATATCAATCCATCTGGATTTACTATCTACTATTAACAAAAAGTTTTGATTATTGCTATGGAAAAAATCGATATGTATTCTTTGAAATACAGTTTCTGTGGGAGCCCAAGATATCAAATGCTTTTCATACGTTTTCTTATTAGATTGACACGCACGACAACTATTTACTGCATTCTCAATATCTTCTTACATCTGTGACCACCAACATATTGAACGTGCAGGCATTTTAGTACGCACAATACCTATATGGTCTTCATGTAATAGGTCTAAGACAGTTTTACGTAAAGCTTGAGGTATTACTACTTTTATGCCTGACATTAGACAACCTTCTTCTAGTGATAAATCATTTCTATTTATATAGTAAGGTGTGAATTCAGCACTTAATTTATTAGGCCAACCCGTTTTAAGAAATTCTATAACCTTCATCAAAATAGGATCTTTCATAGACACTTTCGCGATATCTTCATCAGATATAGGCAATTCTTCTGACAAGTTAAATGAATTTACCGAACTATCAACTTCAGTTGATTCTTTCAACGGTAGTCTGGACAACATATCCGCTTCGAATAATTGAGAACCCTTACAATATTCAATTTGGTAATTGTACGCGGAGAGTATAACATTCCACCTAATAATTCTAGATGCCGACATTACAGAAATACTACGATTTGGATTAAATAATACCTTTAGCGGTTCATGATCAGACACTAATGTAAAAGAACGTCCCCATAAATACGTATGAAATCTTTTAATACTGAAAATGATTCCAAGTGCTTCGCGTTCTAATTGTGAATAGTTCTTTTCAGCTTTTGATAATGTGCCTGAAGCAAAAACAACTGGTTTTTCTACACCATTTATTCGATGACTTAACACTCCGCCTACCCCATATGAACTAGCATCACACTTGACTACAATGGGTTTAGCCGGATCATAATGTGTTAACACTTGATTCTCTTCCATCAACACTTTGCTTAATTTAAAAGCGTCCTGACATTCCTTATCAAAAACAAATTCACTAGATGCCTCTAACAATTTATACAAAGGTTTTAGATGGGATGACAAGATTGGTATGAATTTACTATAATAATTTAGTAGCCCTAGAAATGCAAGTAACTGCGTTAATTTTTGTGGTTCTGGTGCATCTCGAATCGCCTTTAGTTTTTCTTTTGTTGGATGTAACCCTTGGTCATCAATCACATGACCTAAATACTCAACTTTGTTTTTAAAGAAAGTACATTTATCTAACTTTACTTTTACATTTATAGTAACTTAATCGCTTTAACACTGTATTTACCGTAGTTTTAGCTTCTTCTAAACTTTTTCCTGAAATAAGGATGTCATCTAGATAACAGTTAAGGTTGGATATTCCACACAGAATTTGATCCATAACTGCCTGAAAAATAGGTGGTGCCGACGCAATACCATATGTCAAGCTAGTATACTGAAATAACCCGACATGCGTATTGATAGTGAAGTATTTTTGGAAATCAGGATGCACCCTCAGTTGCTTATATGCTCCTGTTAAATCCAACACCGTAAAATACTTTCCACCTGCCAGACTAGCAAATATGTCCTCTGGCGTTGGCAATGGATATTGGTTTTCAACTCGCGGTTTTATAGCATAAGGCATGGCATACGCTTTTTTCATAACCGGTACCGTATTATCTTTCACACTAAATTTAACTTCAAATTTATTAATTGAACTACCTAAATTTGCATCAAAAATGTTTCGATATTGTTTTTTTATTTGACCTACTATATTTTGAATATCTTCAACACATAACTGTGTAACTGATTGACTATTTACAGAAAAATTCTTTTGCCATTCTGGGTATAGCACATCAAGCCAATTTCTACCTAACAAAGGAACAAAATTCTTGCTAGATTCAATAACCGTTAATACTAACTTATATGCCTTATTATTATGACAAATATTTACCAAGCATTCCCCAATAGCTTTGATATCTTGGCCTGACACAACATTAAGCTTATAACATACAGGTTTTAAACGGACATTTAAGCACTCTTTAAATCTACTAACACACATTACAGATTTACATGCACCTGTATCAACTTCAAAGGGTATTACATGATCATTTACCTTAAGATTAATGTGATGAGGTGACAGTCTCGAGTTTCCTACATTATTTAGACTAAAAAGATCATCATTTACTTCAGTATGCCCAGCTGGTTCATTCACTGATTGCGCTACTTCTTCTTCGACCGCACCTACGGTTGCAAATTTCTTCCTCGGACATAACTGCTTAATATGTCCTAACTTTGAACAGTTGTAGCACTTCCACTTAACTGCCGCACATTTTTCCTTGGGATGACTCCTTCCACACTTGGTGCAATTACCATGTTTTTGTGATTCAGCTGGTTTGGTTCCAGGTTTATATACTTTTAGGTATGTGCGGTGCTTATTTACATAGTTTACCTCGTTATTACCTGTGTCGCTGAAGGTCTTCACTTGCTTTGCAGCCAGTTCCACTGCCAGAGCTGATTGACATGCTTCGGTAAAGGTTAGCTTTTCCTGCGACGGCAACCTTTTCTGCATACTTTCAGAGCGCAGTCCACACACAAATCTGTCCCTTAATGCATCATCTAAGAATGATTGAAACGTACATGTTGTCGCTAATTTACGTAACTCCACAATATATTCCGTTACCGATTGATCTACTTTCTGGTTACATTGGTTAAATTCAAATCTTTCATAAATTTCAGACACGGGGGGCGAATAGTGTTTCGACAACACATCCTTCACTTGTACATACGTTAAATCGGTTACCTTCTTCGGGGCCGCCAGATTTTTCAATGTTTGGTACACGTTTGTTCCCGCCAATGTTACCAGCATCGATACTTTCATCTCCTCAGTGACCGCGTTCACTTTAAATAAATGTTCCACTCTTTCAAGGTAGGTCTCAAACTCCTCTGCCTTTCCTTGAAACGGTTCAATATTACCAATTAACGCCATTATTCTTTTCTTTTACCACTGTAAGATTGCGGTTAGAATTTTTTTTTTCACCAACTTCTTACTGACGTTGACAACAACTCTGTTTCCCAAAACTAATAAGACCACTACTCGTCGCCAAATATGTTGTGTATAACACCGATGATATAATTACTTTACGTTAATAAAACATCAACGGGTTCCTAAACACTTTATTGGGATACAGACATCAATAGTACATACGATACCGTTGCCGCTACATTACTGCGCTTGCGCTCAACGCGTCTATCCTACATTCGCTATTCATGTGTACCAGTGGTACCAATTTCCTAATTACAAAATACCTAAACATAACAGTTTTATTTTTACAGTCTGTAACTAGTGCTCTCTGTTTTATTTAGAATCTGCTGTTACTTTTATCTTACCTGTCTATCTTAACTATTTTTTTATATGTATGTACATACATATTTAATGTTTATTATTATCAATATGTAAACTGATTTAGGGAATGTGACTATTGCTAGTAAGTTAATATACTTAATTGTCATTTTATATTGATTTTCATATCTCTTTGGTTTTGAAGACAGTAGGTTAATATCTTAAACGTATGTATATAATTAAAACTTCACACCGTCTTACTTCAACAGATACGTAGAGGAGGGCAACATGCTGCTAAATAGGTAGTGGTTACACACATATCGTAGAGTGTGCAAAATCAATCAATTCTGTGATTTTGATGACTTTGCGTTTTATCACTGAGACTAAGTAAACAAGAGGTGTTTTCTCTTCGTCTTTTGCAAATTAATTAAATGCTTAATGTTCACATTAGATATGACCATTTTGCCTATATTTAGCCAACTCACACCTGTATAGAGAAATACAAAAAATCAGATATATAATGTTAGGAGACATTTATCGCAGTATTGTGATTGACTACTTTCATGA
>ML218704.1:0-14905 GCA_004785975.1 Popillia japonica
TTCGAAACAGACTCGTAATTTCGAGTAGCATCCTCTGACAACAAGTCATCGATATCCCCGAAAAGCTCTTGAATGCTGCGTTTGTTTGTCCTACACACATTATTTGGTTGATTAGTATCGTTTTCATCATTAAAACCATTATGGGTTGCAGAATTTTGTGGAGCTTTATCAAAATTGAGAGATTTTCGAGATTTAGGTATGCGTTCACCGATATCTAAAATTATTAAATAATTATGAATATGTAAACATGATGTATTAGTTGGTATTAATACCTTGTTCTTTCAATAATTCCCAATCATCACTGTGAGTTAACTCAAATTCCTCATCTTCCGTGGGAAATCCGTTATCGGGAGCAGAATTATGAGCTGTGGATTTAAGACTTAAATAGTCTGTGTTTCAAAGCTTTCGGTACTTACTTTGACTGTGTTTCTGTTTTAATGTGTTTCTTGGCACTAAATCAAATTCCTCCTCTTCTGTGGGAAAATCATTATTTATCGACTGATTTGATGCAGGTGGTGGTTTTCCCACTTGTTTATTTGATACGGTTACCCTTTGTCTATCAAGGATTTCTAGAAAAATATCCAATTTATATCCCATGACATTTCTATAACCAAAAAATAATATTTCAAGAAAATCAAACCTTCTTGTTCTCTTATTAATTCCAATTCATCGCTGTACATTAATTCAAATTCTTCTTCTTCTGTTGGATAATCCATTACTGTAATATTTAAAATTTTAAATTATTCAACTCCTTGACAGTTTAAGGTTAGAGTAATCAAATTAAAACATATTTTCCCGCCGAATTATTGCGTTATTAGCGCCATCTGTTAGTTAATAGGTGATTTGTGATAGAAGAGTGAGGTAGTTGCGTAGCCAGTTTAGCACTCGCATCATAGATGTCGCCACGCCCTGCTTGTTTTAGAAATCAAATTTATCGATCAAGTTTATGACAAAAATTCAAATATATTTTAATTTTATTTTTTTTTATTCTGTATTAATTGTACTTGAAAGTAATATAATAATTATCATAAGTTGTTTTACAAAATTAATATTCTATTAGATAGGAATATTATAGCGTGTTAAGTTACTTCGATAACAGTACTAAGCTAAGGTCATTATACGAAAATCCAGTTCCTCCTTCTAATTAGGATGTTAAACTACCTCCTTCAATACGTTATATTTTCATTCTATACTTTTTTAGTATCGTTCATGTGTTTGTTCGTAGAATGATATGATTCGTGCCGTTTTGCGACAACGGTATATCTTTTGTTAGAGTACAATCCATTGTGCGAGTCAGTTGATATGTTCAAAGAATTATAATGAATAAAAATTCCGGTCTTTTACACGTTGATGTATATCGTGGGCTGGTTTGTCGCTATATTCTAGTAGCAGTGTGTCGGTTAATCAGATGAATAACATCGGAAAATAAGTGGGAAATAGAAATGTGATTGTGTGTAGTAAGTTTGAAATTGATTCATTTTAATTTGAGACATTTAATTTATGAAATAAGTATGTAAGGTTTGAATTAAATGAGTTATTGCGTGGTTGTCGTATTAAATAATGTATGAAACTAATAAGAAATAGACGTTTTGAAGTCAATAAAGGTGGGTATTGGTTTTGCACGTTTTTTTTTTTATCAATAGAAATGTAAGTATTTGACTCTACCCACACATATGTATGTATATAGAGACTGCTTGTTAAATAACAATAAAAAATTAAATTAATTATTTCAAATTAAAAGCACTAAAATAACAGTATATAATGGTAAAAAAGTAACACCCTTTATTTTATATGACAAGTGAAAAATATTCCAAACAATATATCTTTATGCTAAGACGACTTATCGCACGCAAGGGTAGGATTCGACCCCAGGTGAAAGCCAAGTATAAGAGCATATAAGTCCCATCGATTGAAGTACCTAATATGTATTTATAAGTAAGAACTTTATCATTTCTTTAACGTCGTTTTAAAATTTTGGGTATATTTATTCATATTAATTTTATGACAGACTTGTTAAGAACAATAGCCAACAATGCCATTAAAAATCTAACAAATACAATAAACATAAATAACCATTCACTTCTGAATCAGTAAACATACAAACAGTGATACATCTCGTCTTTATTGTTTTAGCTACATAGTCGGAATGTGGTTCGACACATCATAATGCAGCTGAACATTCCTAGCAATAGAAGATAATGACACTTGTTAGAGGGGATCCACTACACACATAGATGACCATTACCAGTCTCCCAGCACTTTAAACAAACATCACGACTCATTCCACCACTTTATTTGGTCGACCAATGCGTGTCGATTTAAATCAAGTTTAACCTCTGAACTTGTACTCTGATAAGCTAGTAAAAGAAAAGTAAAATCTGCCGGTTTAGCGTTTTAGATCAAATTTAATCGTTTGCGTTGCAGTAAAAGTGCAAATAGAATTGATATGTAGATTTGAGGACAGGCTAGAATTATTTTATTTTGGGAAAATGTTACCTTTAACGCAAAATTTCGCTGCTATATTTTTGGCTTTGTATTGCGGTTTTTGTTACGGTTTTGTGTTAATTTCTTCTGCGTCGGCGGGTACCGGTGGACTATCGGAAAAACATTTTTTCGAAGTAGGAAGTGCGTGGAATTATAAGTATGTAACACGGATTTTATTGAGTGAAAAAGGTGATAATGTTAAAGATATTGGATTTTCGGTTGGTGCTGATGTGCTGGTTGAATCAGTCTGGGGTTCTGGATATAATAGATTATTGAAATTTACGGTAAATAAGGATTATTTAATTATATTTATTTTAAAAACTATGAAAAAAAATAATTATCAAAGGTTCAACTTTGCAGAACATTTTGTTGATTGTTTTCTGGTTCTAACTAACGTGGTTTTTCTGCTAAATAATGTAAAGCTTTCTGGTTCAAAGGTAAATGAAGAATGTCAGAAATTGCGAAAACACTACCTCCTAATGATGAGCCAGAATTAAAGAGTTCCTGAAACTTGTAGTTTATTTCTTTTATTTTTTCTTGTATTTTTTTTATTTTACCTTTTGTTTGTACTTACTTTTTTACTTTTGTGTAGAAGCCAAGCCCTCATAATAGAGAATTTTCTGCTGTCAAGTTTTGCTCTGCATTCCTTCTTCTAACGAATTCTGGTCAAGTGTATTTGTGAAGATTTGTGTTGAATCACGTTTTCAACAATTGCAATCCTATTTTTTTTTCAGGTGCTTTCATGTTTGTTAGAAATTATTGAAGGGTGGTGGTAGATATTTCACGCTTCTTAATATGTAGGTAGTTTAAGTTAATATGTGCTAGAAGAGAATGAAGATGCAGACAGCCAAAATTTAACTATTTCATCTCGTCTGTTCATTTTTTTTTGTTTCAATTCTTTGATGGCAACAAAAATATTTGGTGGATCACTTCTCATTCAGTTGCGATTCTGGATTGAAAAAAATTGTAGTCCAATGCTTTTCAGGATCAGCATTGATATACATACAGGTGAGAGTTAAAATGATTGATTGAGTTGGTTAACCTGATTTTCGTTATAAAGTTGACATTTCACGAATAATTTCATGAGATATGCAGTGGCGGGTCTTATGTAATAACTTCGTTTAGGTACGTTGTAGTATCGAGGATGACAGTTACTTTGACAGCTATTTCTAATCGTGACATGATGCTATCAAATGCCTCACTATATACAATAAAAGAAGCAGTTAGTAAGATAATCAAATTAATAATCACACGAAAGAAATATATGTACATATACCACGTCACTGAATTATTCGATTTCATTACAAATGATATTAATTGACAGTTTCGCACTGAATATTACCAATTACGAAACTTAAAATGTGGTTCAAAAGGGCTGCCAACTCAATCTCTCAATGCCATTTTTTAATTTTTTCTTAACAAATGAATCTTGCTAACGCTGCAACCTGCAATAGTCAGTACATTAACTTGATAGTTTTTTAAGCTAATTCTTTTAAAATTTTGGAAAATATCTCACATTTCAATTAGCTCAAGAAAAGCTCGATTAGTGACCTTTCATATAAAGAAGGCAGACTTTGATAATCTTCCTAAACTTCCTCCCAAAATAATTTCATAGATTTTTTTATTGTTCTTATTCTATTATATTTATATTTTATAATTTATTTACGGATCATGAAATATAGAAACTGTGCTACATACATGCATATGCACGTAGATTCTTTTCTATATAATTATAATTACATACAATATTGCACACACCAATTAGAGGAAAATCCTCATTTGTAGAAAAATCTGTGTCACACGATATCATAATCGCTGCATCGATTAGTATTTGTATTTATACGTGTTCATATCGAGGTCAGATCTCTCTTGTTTGATGTTGTATTGTTAAACATTGTTTGAATAAAAAATGATACTTTGGAACATAAATCACAATTTAATTAACCACAAAAACTACATAAATAAAACGTGTATTGTATAAAATCATTAAATCTTTAAATTATCTTCGATGATCTTATTTATCTATTGTTTCCTGTATTAGGCAATTAATTTAACGAATGTTACACAGAAAAGTTCGTAAAATTAGTTTTAGCGAAGCTATTTTGACGAGATATTTAATTATATTGTTTGAGTGGAATATATTGCATTATGGGCCATTGGAATCTGCTTTAATTAAAGTGACACCTTTTCCGAGTAATTTCCAATGAGAAATTATCTACTCACAACTTAAATTGAGTTGCTTTAATGTTCGTCAAATAACATACATCATTCTTTGCTTAGCGTTAGGTCATGTTCGTAAAAATCCATTTTTGTTCTTTTGTTAAGAATATTTCTTTTGGAGATAGCAGCGCCATTGGTCATTACGAATAATTTTAGTGGCCACTTGAGTGAGCACTTAATTTTTTCAAGTCTTTGGATACGTTTTTGGAAGTATGTCAAAATCCATGCAGCTACACTTTAAAACTTTTATGAGTTGATCAATTTGGTGATTGTCTGAAAATTTGTAGTTGTGCAAACTACTTTTCACTTTCTATAATTTTTTTGTTTGTATTTCTGCAGAAGTAGATTGGTTCAAGCAGGTCTAACTGATCGAAAAATTTTGGTAATTGTGATGGCATTTGGCGTTTTGTGAATAATCTGGTATTTCGGTAATTTTACATATTTTTCCATTTTGAAGTCAATGTCAGCTACCAACTGTGGTTGGTAGTGCTAACATCTTCGTCTTCATTGAATCTCTAGATAACTTTTTGATAGTGGTTATGGTCTTTTATTTAAACGAAATCTTCCCAGTATGGTAACTTGGAAAACTACGACTTCTTGGATTGTATGTCTTTCAAACATTCATATACTTAATATTCGGTTAGAAAGTTTTGACACAGTCTTTTCCTTCTGAAATCTTCCTCCGAATAATGCATTAAATCTCATTATTTCCATACAAATTAAGTCCCCCCACACCTGCAGAGACAGTTTGAATGGATATTTTCCAATATAGCATCCAGAATCATCCCTGTTGTATTTGTTTCAATAAGTGCTGATTCGATGCTTTTTTCTGGTTCTGAATATTATTTCCTTTGGAACTTTTCCTAAATTTTCCCAATTTTTCTCACTATCACCAAATTCTGGTGCTTTATAATACAGGAAGGTTTTACCTAGATTGCCAATTGAGAGTTTGAGGATATACAGGGAAATTTATGCCTTAATATGCATGTCAATTTCGTTTGGAACATTAAGGGGGGTATCTGCAATATTGGATAGAAGTTTCCAAATTGGTTATTGGAGGATTAGTTCAGAATCCTTAAATTTTGCTCAGATTTTTAGAGTGAAAATTACGATTCTACATCTCTGACTCCAATTAAGCCAATTGCTAATCAAATTACTGATGTTCATCGTTGTCATTTGAAAGCCCAGTCACAAATAGGCTGCGTCAAAAGTATTAGTTTAGTTTTGATGGCTTCTATCATTATTTTACAGCTAAAATCACCAAAACTATCCATAAAGTCTTCGAAATCCCACGAGAACAATGGATTCACCTTTCACAGCTCCAAACTGGACCAAATTAAATCTACCTCATTCTACGGATTGTGGAATATGGGGAAGATCGAGAAAATCTTGGTACCAAAAGAAGATTCCTCATCTTTATCCAACTTTAAAAGAGGGATAGTTAGTTTATTCCAAGTAAGTTTAATTTTCAAACTTTTCAGGTTAATTCATTCTACCTAATTCTATTTTCAGTTTCAATTACTCGACCAAGACGTCACCGAAAAAGATTCTTCGGGGGAATGTGAGGTCTCTTACCTATCGTCAGCTCCGAATAAATTTACCAAAACCAAAAAAATGTGCCATAATACTGATTTACCCTATGTGGTAACGCCTGATCTTATTCTGAGTGCAATAACAGAATCTAAAAGGGAAGCATCCTACGAACTTGATTCCGAAATTAAATACTTATTGCGTGTGGAATCTAAAGAGGAGCATACGGTGGTCATGGCAGCTAAAGAAGATGTTGGAAATAAGGTTCAGGCCGTGCAAACTTTGGATTTTATCAACTTGAAGACGTGCACGATAATCGATGCTGATAATTTTGATAACGCACTCAATAAAATTACAAATAAAGAAGGGTTGTTTACGGAAGAATCGCTAATTAGTGAGAGAGAGCCTGCTAAAAAGGATGAAGCTAAATTTTCGAATCTTATAAATGATTATAGGGATAGTTTGAAGGCGAAAAGCCTGGGCAGTTTGGCGTCAGCTAAAAGCATCATACCACTAATCAAAGCTGCTAGAAGAAGTTCTAAAAATGATATAGACAAGGCTTTTCAATCCAAGAAGAATCAGAAGATTTTGTAAGGTGTTAAACAAGTTGGGGTGGGTTTAATTTTAATAAGACAATTTTCTGATTTCAGGCACCAACTCCTGGATGTATTAGGCTTCGCCCAAACCATGGATTCCTACACTGTTGTTATGAATAAAATCCACTTTGATGATCGTAAACATGAGGAATTATCCGAGCGATATCTTTGGGCATTATCGTTATCATCCCAGCCAAATCCTGAAATCATTCTTGCACTTTTGGATAAATATAAGAAGGTGATGAATATGCCTGGAAAAGTTAAAGAGACGCTGGTGTTAACGTTAGGATCCATGGCAAATCGTTTAGCAAAATTACCACACAAACCAGGAAATGCTAAAGTAAAAATTTTAAGCTTAATATTGATGAAAATAATTGGAATTTATTGCAGGTTATAACCTCCGTTACAAAAGCTATAATAAACGAGTTAGATGCTGCTAAAACTGATGGGGAAAGATACGTATTCTTAAGGGCGTTAAGAAATCTAAAGGTGGCAGAGATTTTGCCAACACTCTTCAAAGTTATTAAAACCGGAAGTCAAAAAGAAGGAGTTCTAGCGTGGAAAACAATTCGAGCTATGGAACCATCAGATTGGAATGAAGACGTTTTAAATCTAGCTAGGAAGACTTTCCTCCAGTTAGACAAACAGCACGATTCTAGCTCAAGAACGTTAGCCGTTGATGTGATTTTGGCGAATAATCCAAGTGATGAAGACCTGAAGTGCCTAATCTATTATTTAGTTTCCAACGATAAAGCGTTTGAAGTTAAACAGTACGTTCTTCAATTAGTAACGATGTTAGCTGAAGATAATCCTGGATTTAGACATAGAATCAGCAGCATTATAAGAGCTGATCCTCTTCTTAATAACTACCACATTTTAGGCCAAAAAGGGCTTTCACTAGCTTTAAAGAGGACATTTTTAGATAATGGTTCCAGCAATGGTACCTTACTCACCATTCAAGAAATGTTTACTGGTATAGTTAAAAGGGGTGTCGTCAATGTTATGATGGATAAAAATGGTGGGGCACAAGAGATATTTAGCGTAATATCCCTAATAAGGATGAACCAGATTAATTTGATAAATTAATTCAATTTTTAGCTGGGAGTATTTTCGAATGGGTTAGGTTCATTTTTGGCCAGCGATTCTGATCCAGGTTCTAACGAGCCAGCCACAGCTGGGATGGAGCTAGCTGTGCTTGGCACTCAAATCAGACCGTTTAAATTTTTTGAAGGTCAAGGTGAATTGATGGGACACGTTTGGTCTGGGACAGCTTCGGATAGAACCACAGCCTATCAGGTATTATTTAAACCGGAATAAATGAATTTGGTTTTAATCAGGGATTATAGGCTCTTGTTCTATTGCAAGATCATGTTGAGCACTTACGTCTTGGACCTGGATTTATAGCGGAAATCGATTTTAAAGGAGCTACATCTTTTGACCTCTCAGGGAAGATAGAATTCTCGTTATGGAACCGAAATGCTGTATCTTTAGTGGAGAAGTCGTAAGTAATTTTTTTCAAGATGAAGAGATGTGTGCCTCTAAAAAAAGGATATTTTAGGGCTGGATTTGTTTTTACAGGTACCACGAAGATTGAGAATAGCTTTGTTAGCTCTCAAGTTGAGTTCATGTCTTCGATTGAGCCGAAATTGAGTCTGCAGACTGATATTGATTTCTACTCCAATGTGAATCTTTGCATGAGGTTATCGCAACCCGATTCCTTGTTTAGGTAATTTGATTGAAGCCCCAGCAAAATAATTTTGAAATTTTGGATTTAATTTCAGGCACAATGTTTATAAAATTGAAAGGATACCTGGCAGCAAGCACCGGTTGAGAAAAGTCTTGTACAGGAAGTACACAGTCCCAGGAAAAACTTATGCTTTAAACAAGAAAAACAGTGATATGTGTAATCAAATCTTCAAGTAGACTGCACTCGATTTTAGGATATTTTTGTAAGAATTTTAAAGAAATAAATTATGAAATCAGTGTCCATGACAACTTTATTTATTTTGAAATTAAATGTCATCGGAATCAAAATTTAATTTTTGACCATTTTAAAACTAGACCTTCAACGTTACTCCCGTAAAAAAACGTAGCCGCCATTTTGGATTGGTTAATGAGAAATAAATAGATAACACGCAAGAAGGAAAATGAATTCACGAAATCAAGCTAAGCCCCACAGGCCAGGACGCATAACCCGAAATCCTTTCCTGAACTTTTTGCGCGATTATCGCAAGAACCATTGCAACATGACCGTGGTGCAGATCGCTTGTGAAGGCGCAAAAGAATGGAGAGCCATGAGCGACGAACAGAAGCAGCAGTATATGCGCGGACCTCGTGTGGATAATACTAAGGGAAAGAAGAGGAAGGCGTCGAAAATGGCCGCCCCAAGGAGTCCAAAAATGTCCCAATCGCCGAGGGAGTCCAAGTCACCCCGGAGATCTATGTCGAAGTCTGCCTAATTCAAATTTATGTCGTGGAGTAATGTTAATCTTTTGGGAATATATTTTCAGGTGTACGCATGATCGTGCAAGAAATAAAATAAATTGTTGTTTGCATATAATTTATATTTTGATCAGTTACAAATGAGTTCATCAAATACTACCAAAGTTAAAGACAGCTGTCAAAGCCTTTCTTATTTAGCTCGAACATATGGATTTGCCAGAACTTCCCCTTTTCGATCTCCTAACTCTAGTTCTAGACCTACGTCTGGACTTCCTCGCCTTTTTGGGTGCTAAACAAGCACTCTTTATATATTGTTCCTTTTGCTGTTCACTCATACACCTCCACTCCTTTGCACCGTCGCGCGCTATCTGAACGACCGTCTTCCCGCAATGCTTCTTCCGATAATCCCGCAGAAAATTGAGGAAGGGATTGCGCGTAACCGGTCCTGGTTTGTGACATTTTCCGCCTTTCTGACCGTCACTCGATCTGCCTAGAAATTTTGCGCAGAAACCTTCCCTGCTACTCGCGCTTCCCGACTTAGAAGTATATTTTTTACATCTTTCAGCACGGGACTCGCTCGTGGACTTGGCCATCATCCACTTCTTAATAGATGACAATGTTCTACGCATAAATTTTGGTTTCTTGTAGATTTGATGCGATTATGGAACGAAATTTTAATGACATTTTTATTTACACAGGGAATGTCATCCAAATTACTGCCATCGCCTAGGATATAATCTCCAATTCCAAACAAACTGGGTTGGCAGTAAATATGACTAAATACTTTGGAAATGAGAAAATAGTTCACTTTTATTTTTTTAGGTTGGGACCTACGCTAGTTGTGCTAACTTATCTTCACCTGTCAGATGTCAATTTTGACAACTAAACAAATTATCCAATTATAACAATGAAGTTAGGTAGGTAATCAATGCACACAAACTGACTTAACATAGATATAAAATAATAAAAATGGCAATCATCTACACCCACATTCAACTACTACCATATCTTTATAAGCAAACCTGTAAGTTAACACACCTTTATCATCAACATAAAGCACAGATATAGAGCTTAATTTCGTTGGAACACAACATAACCTAGGCGCTTTCGTAGGATCAACACTATGTAATAAAGCTTGTATTATAGCGTGCTTCGTAGGTGATAAATGTTCCGCTACTGGATAGAAACACCTACCATGACATTGGTAAGCCTACAGCAAAGATTAAAGAAATTAAACTAAATTGACGTAATAGAATATTGAAGTACGCACCTCATACCCGCTAGGTTGGACAATCCATGAATCGTATTGTATTTCAGCAAAATCTACATACAACGACTTCCTCCTGCAAGTATTCTTCGCCCTTTTCGCCTTCCTAATATTCCCTCTTTCATCCCATAAATAATCATCCTCGAGAATATCCCTTCTCTTCCTCTTCCTTTTCTTTAATACCTCCTCCTGAGAGATAAAATTTTTGGTAGAAGTGTATGTGAGGAGTAATACCGGATAATCGTGTTCTAAATCTTCTTTTATCGGTAATAAAGATAGCTTGAATTTGACTAAGTTATCGTCCAAATAAGATAAGAAGGCTTTGATTGAAACTACTAATTTTAAAAATGTCTCGTTTCTGGATAAGATTTCTTTAACTGCGGTGGTTATATTGAAGGACAACCAGGTGTTATTTCTATAAAATGCTTTGATTTCTTGCAGTGGGATTATCTCTTGTTCCTTGTCGTCGTAAATTGAGATTTTGACAACTTTTTGCAAACCTGGAAGTGTGAAAGTTGGATTCAGTTAGAGTAAGTTGAAGAGTTAATTCAGGTGATGGGGTTAGTTGGGATTTGGAATTTAGTTAAAGCTAAGTTTGTGATCAAATTGATGGATCGCCAGAGTGTGGAGAAGATTCTATCGCAGATGATGATCTTGATGATGTAAAGACGTTTCTTGTAACGTATTGGAAATTTCTGAGGAAGTTCAGGTCTCTTGGAGAAGAGCATGGCCAGGCAATCGGATAAGTGTGACAGTCTTCAATTTTTAATAAATGATTTAGGTAATTGAGGCTTTGACTAATTCTGTACCGATCCAGGTTATATGTTATTAAATATTGGTACAGTAAAAGATTAAAACAAAAACTTTTTGCCAAAAACTGAAGAATGAACGTAATTGTTTTCCTCAGCTAACAAATTGACGCAATTTTTAGACTTTACATTTCTAGACCCAATTGAAGACGTCATAAAGATGAAGAAATGCAGACATTATGCCACAATGTACTTTTAACGTCATATCAGAACGAGAATATGACGTCATTGTAAAATAATATTTTACGTCAAAAGGGAACAAAACTCTATTATCATGTAATGTCGTAGAAGTGACCAAATTATTACTTGAATAACACCAGATGCCAATATGACGTCAAATTTTAGTGATTTGCAGTAGGCATATGATTTTATAAAAGATGTCTGAAATATCAGAAAATGATGAAAAATTAATTTATCGATGTACCTACAAATTGCACCAAAATTTGACGTACAAATCACGTCTGCAAAGTTGGTATAATGAGGTTATTGTTGAGATATTACGAGTTTTGAATTTCTATGTAAGGACATACATAGAACTTGGACTGGAATTGTGTCTTGTTGATGAATATTCTCGAAAATGTTCTCTAGAGAGGGTGTGCCAAAAGTAAATGGTTGGATTCAGTACTGTACAAATATCAATATAGCAGATGTCGTTCTTTGGGTTCGAACACCTTAAAATCATTAAATTTAGACGATTTTTTTTTCAACAATGATGCGATGGTTTTTCAAAGAAAAATGTTTGCAATTATTTATATAGAAAAATTTGAGGAAACATTTAAAAATTTGAGCAAGAAGTTCAACAATTGAAAAGATTATAACCTTTCGTCTGGGATTTTCAACAAACATCAAAGAAATTTGCCCAACAGGGGCTTGAAGTTTAGTTTACCTTATTTCAAGTCTAGGGTTGAGGCAATTCTTGCAAGCACTGAAACAACTATTGAAAATTTTGACAATACCATTAAAACATTTTTTAGAAAAACTTGCAGCAATACCAAAAGTGTTAGTGGTGGTGTTGGTGAGCATTTTCGAGAAGACTGGTGCTGCTGGGAAAAGAACGCAAAATCCTCAATTTGTCATACGTTTTTCAATGATGTATTGTTACAAAAGCATGCCTAGATGGCGCATCATATGTTAGGTATAGTCAGTACCCTTTTATGGCACTGTAGATTTGTATATTATAGAGATTATATTAATAAGCAGTTCATACGCTGACACAATTTCTCATCTAGGTAATTAAAGATGAAACTCACCTTGCAAAGAATTAGAATCCATTTCCACGATTGACAAGATCTTCAATTCAGCACCGACGAAATTTTCATCAGCATTTGCAGGCGGTACGTCGAATATCAATAAATGATTATCCTTATAATCCTTGTATTTGTGCTCATATTCCATGATCACTGTAATGCAATAGCATTTTATTTAACAACAAGATTCGCTTCAGAATAACAGACCTGCGTTCTTTGGAATAACACTTCTAACGATATCAGGCAAACTTAAATTGTAACCGCTCTTCACGCCATTTTCGTACAATTCTAGCATAAATCTAGGAATGTGCTGCTTAATTTTGTTTTGGTTCGAACCCCTTTTTGTTGTGGTAACATTTTCGAAATTAATATCGGATTCGGTATCATTATTATTATTATTATTATTATTTTTACTATTGAAAAGATTAGCTTCCATGCTCGGCGTCGTTTTCATTAAATGAGTCTTCATTACACACAACACCACATACCATGTGATCAACAGGAGTGAATACAACAAAACATACACTTTCCACATTTTAGCAAATAAAAATAATAATAATAAACTCAAAAGAAATAACAAAATTTGTTGAATATTAAGGTGTTTAACTTGTTGTATTGTTTGATTGAGTAAATCTGTTCTAATAGTGACTTTGGAGAAGACGCTAGGCGCCACGACGACATGAAAGTACTTGAGATCCATCGCCTTCTTATCATTGGCTTTCACCCTATCGGAAAGCTTAATAATTTAATATGATGCTGTGTTAAAAATATGCATTCTATTATTATATGAGTAATATGCATCCAGTTATAAAGTTGCAAGTTCTTAATGGTGAATTTAATTTTATTTACAACTCCTGAAATATAAAAAAAACTCTGAAGCAATTAAAATGAATTCTTTCCTAACAAAAAAGCTGTTAGCTGCTGTCGTTCTTTTGTTACGCTAATTATTATAATGTGGGGTTGCATTACCTGCTTTGTATTGCCCTTACAAGCTGTTTGCAAGCCGCACAGGAAACAGATAAATATTCGGCGTGCACGCAACGTCATACAATTGCATTATTTTTTTCAATGTACAGTCAAGGAAAACAGAAACCGGACAGTTTGGATATAATAATGTATTGAAGCTGCCCGGTTTCTTTTTTCTTTGCATGTACTAGATGAAGAAGAGTGTTAGGCGATGAATGAAACGTTAATCAAATGAAAGTCAAGTACAATTGCAGTAAAACTGAAGACTGAGATGTTCAATGCCTGAACACTCAATAACGCATCACACACACCGACCTAAATTGTACCAGAAAAACAGCTGTTTCGATCTGTTTTCGATTTCCTTTTCATCTATTTTAGACTTGAATTTGATCAGTTTTTTGATCTGATTTTAGGCTCTGAACTGATTTAAAAAATAATTTCTAAAGTAGGTCAAAATCATGTAAGGCATCTCTCTTGTACAGTTTTCTTTACATTAAACATAATGAGTCATTGTGTGGCCAAGCTTTGCCACCACCTTAGACAGCGTATTTACATTGAAAGACTATTTTAGAGGATTGTAGGAGACTCTAGCGCACTATGGAGACCTGTGCCGACTGTGAAGGATTGCCGGGATGTTAAGGGGACTGTGGGGGATTGTAGGTGTTTCTGGGGAAATGCATAGGGTGTCTGATTCCTTCATGGTAGGACTTTCCGTGTCCTTAAACCTTCTTGACTCTACTTTTGCAGTTTTTTCTACCACGGATTCCAGCAGTCAGTGACTTTTAGAGACATAGCAGGTGGAACTGGAGGACTGCATAGAAGCTCTGCATAGAGTCTCTGAAGGACTGACCAGGCATTGCCACCATTTTGGACAACGGATTTACATGGAAAAACTATTTTAGAAGTATGGTTCTAGATTATGTCAATATTTTTGCTGATTGCCTATGCAATTTCAATCATAACCCCAAAAATAGGCTGAGATGTACTAGGCTGGGCAATAATACTTCTCCTTGTGAGCCATTACCAGTCGCAAAAAAGCCTTTGAAGCTCTTAAATAATAATAGGTACAATGCATAGCAAAACTAGACATATCAAGCTTCTAAACCATTACAAGTCTTCAACCCCAATAAAAGTTTTAATGTGACGTGAATTTTTAGATTACAATTGTTTTGACACTAGTTATTTTATCACCAATATTTATGGCCTAGGTGGGCCAAAAATGTCCTCTACATTTAATGGTCCCTAAAAAATTAGGAGTTTGAGAAGTTTTGGACTTCTAGCAGCAACTATTGAGGTCAGAAATGGAATTAACCAAAAAACCAATGAAGACATCGCATAGCCTCT
>ML218705.1:9891-23594 GCA_004785975.1 Popillia japonica
TTTAAAAGTAAAAAACGTTAAGAATATCCAAAAAACTAACTAAAAAAAGTCGGAAAAATGACGAAAAAGTTTTTAAAATTGGAGGAAATGTTAAACGCTACAAAAAGCTGTAAAAAATGTTTAAATAATGTTGAATATGCGTTGAAGAGGTTGTAAGCATCAGAAAATGTTAAGTGCCAAAAAAATTTTGAACTTAATGAATAATCAAAAAGTGTTGTATCGTCATTAAAAAATAGCGGAAGGAAAGGCAATAACATCCAGTCACTGTAATTCAGAATCTTTTCAAGTAATTAAAGGATGTTACTTTTGACAGTTCAACAAGTGTAATAATTTTATGCATACACCTTTTTATAATAGAATTAGTGAAGTTATAATTCCAAAAACTTTCAACACTCGGACTTCCATTACGATTTTTCTTGCTCTCGTTGGTTGTAATAATGAGAAGCCGCACAGGTTCTAAACTACAGGAGTATAGTTAGAGAGGACTGCAGTAAAGAAGTGCATTCGCGTCATCTCCAGTCTCTTTGTTAAATAGAATATATAAAGTTGATTAGAATATGTCAGCGAATTTCAAGCAGAACTTTATCCTCGGAGAGATAATGGTGTGCCTGCAAAGGGTTCATTTAATTTCAACTGATTATCTAGTTCAATCTGGCAGACATGCTATACTCCATAGGAGGAGATATTTCAAATTAGCTGAATTTTCAACTGGAATTAGTGCGGATTCCGTTTGGGATGTACGAGTGTAACTTAGTCGTTCCTAGCTGGCTCTCTTGCATAATAATGTCGTTGGACCTGCGGTAGTATTAGTTTGATATAAAGGATTTATTGATGGGACTGAAGACCGCATATACGTAAATAAAAATAAATTGTCAGAACCTGTTGCGGTAACTTTACAGAAGATTAAATCCGCAAACTCGCGTAATTAAAACTTTCTTTGGCGATTTTTTCCCCCGTAAATTATTTAGTATTTACGGAAAGCTAGAAAGAATTTCCGCCACCCGAAATTGTCACATTTCCCATCAGAAAACTTCCGCTGACTGGCACCACGCCTAATTAAGACAGCTTTTACACAATATTAAATTTTAAACTCTCGCCCCTAATGTAAAACATAAACTGAAGTTTTGAAAGTTTTCACCCACCCCCCGATTCCCGGCATACTTTTCGCCCAATTTCAAATAATTACTTACTACTGAATTTTCATCGGGGAGGTCGTGTACTGTACAACGGAATACGAAAGTATCTGTACGACAAGACGGGGATGCGATAATTAACAACAACTAAAAGCACTAGAAGTTTGCTTTGTTGTTTCAGATGAGATTCGTCTATCTCTATTCAGCGCATGGGCGCGCCCATAAGGACGCTTTCCCGTTTAGACGCCAGCTAAAACCGCAACTGTGTTTCTGAACGTATTGCTGAAAATGAACGTCAACCGCCCTCTGACTCTCGCTTTTCAGTTAATTTGCGGGCTGTAGAGTAATGCCAACCTCGACGGAAAGCAGTCGAAATGAGGAAACTTTTGTCATGACTCTGAGTGAAATCGTGACAAAGACATTTTAGAATTTATAGCCTTTATCTCTTTATATGCTTAATTATAATATCTCTTCTGCATTGGGGAGGAGATTTGCCGGCGCCCTTTGATGGGAATAATAAGTCTTTAGTATAAAGAGAGAGAATACCCTTTTCTTCAATATGCATACCATTTTGAATCTGCAAATTACGTTACTCAGAAATATTAATTTGGTTCCTGATTTAACAATTTTTTCTTCTTTTTGTTCCAAGCCGTTTAAAGAATGTACGCAATTAAGTTATCGTCTAAAGTGGGAAGTAAAATTTATGTACGAAGCCGATTCAGTCAGACTTACATAAGAGAACATCGCTAGTCCCTAAGAAAAATTGTAATTTTTAAAAGGGCTAGCTAAAGTATCATTATATACTAAAAGATATTTTGAAAAACGTGAATATCTTGGAAACTAAAAGAAGCATCTCTAAGAAACGAATTCTTTGGTAAGAAGCACAGCTCCCTATCTCTTTTAGTACCGCCTATATTCTATTTTTTGGCTTTTTTGGATTAGTGTCTTTTCAGCAGACTATTCGCAAAGGTAGTTGTAGCTGGTATTAGTGCATGTTTCTTTTCAAATTAGTCTAGGTTAGAGGTTAGAGTTTGTTCATTTTCTGTTCTTATCGAACGTTGTACGCGTATGAACGATGAAGCTCTGGATTGGGGTTATGGATAAACTGATTATGAGCAAATGGCCCCATTTTTTCGAAGTGGATCAAGATGTCGGTTCCACTAATGATGCCTTTGCCCCCACTACACTTTTTTCTGTAGGTCCCCAGGATAGTTTCCGACCACAAGCATGATTACTGTTATGTTTATTCAAGAAAATGCACTATAAAGCTAATTAACTCTAATTGACATGACACATTGATTATATTTCATAACTATGACATTGAATATTGTTTTTTTTCTCTACGCATACTATTCTTCATATCCTCCCGTCTGAAAGAATTGTTCCACTATTCTGGGTATCGACGTGGTATTGTTCTGATTCTGGTGCTTCGACGGAGCTGCGTCGTTTCTGTTTGAGGTGTTGTAGTTCCAGGTACAGAGACTATACTAAAATCATTTATTTCTGGTTCCAAATGTTGAGGTGTAGTTATTTCAATTTTTTCTTGATTTTCGTTTGGTACTTCTGTTGACAATAATTCTGATGTACCAATCACAACCGGTTCATTAATAAGTGGTAAATCGTCGTTGCGTTCCCGAATGTGATCAGCATGTCGTCTTCTCTCGACACCATTGTTGGTAACAACTTTATACGAATATTTATTCGTACGATCAATAATTTTTGCTGGAGACCGTTGTTTTTCTAAATTCGTGCGAACATAGACGTTATCATTTTGTTGAAATTGACGATTGTAATTTTTAGCATTTTCAATTTCGTATTTGACATTTTTATATCTCAATGATGATTTCACATATGGTTTAATATTGTCGAAAATAGTTCGTAGACGGTGTGCAAATATCATTTCGTTTGGACTCTTGTGAGTCGTATTATGTGGTGTGTTTCGATAATTAAATATAAAATTTTGTAAACGCTGAATGGTTGTCTTATTGTCATTTTTACTAACAAGCATTCTAGTTTTAAATATTCGTACAAAACGTTCAGCGAGACCATTTGTCTTTGGATGGTATGGTGATGATGTGATATGCTTAATATTTTTCTTCCGGCAGTAACATTGAAATTCTTCTGACGTAAATTGTCGTCCATTGTCCGATACTAAAATTTGCGGTAACCCAAAGTTAACGAATATATCATCTAGTGCGTTACATAGTGTAGATGCTGTAATGTTTTTCATTGGTTTCACATCTGCCCACTTTGACAGCGCATCTACTACCACTAACCAGTAACTACCTTCGAATGGTCCTGCAAAATCTATATGCAATCTTTCCCATACGATTTCAGGAATCGGCCAGGAATAGAGTGGTAATTCAGGTTGTTGCTGTCTATTGATTTGGCAGTTGCGACAATTTTTTACGTATTCTTCAATGTCCGCATCCATTCGTGGCCACCAAACATAAAAACGTGATAAGGCAAGCATTGACACTATGCCAGGATGTCCGGAATGTAACAAATTTAATGTTTGTTTCTGGAGAGTATTTGGAATAATGATTCTTCCCTGCCATATTAAAATACCATTTTCAAGAGAGATTTCGTTACGTTTGTCGTAAAAAGGTTGAAGTTGTTTTGTTATTTTGGAGTTCCAAGAATGCATCTGTACAAATTGCTTTATGTTTTTCAAAATATGATCAGCACTGGTTTCTTTGCGTAGTAAACCTTCTGTTAAATCCATATCGTCCAGTTTTCAATTGTAGCAATTCTCGTAAACTTTTAATATGCGTTGCTCGGCGTATGAAACCGTTTCATGTTTATTGGGAAATCGTGAAAGAAAATCTGCGATGTTGTTGTTTTTTCATTGACGATACATTATATCGTAATCGTATTCACCAATATATAATGCCCATCGTATTAGACGATTATTAACCAATTTTGGTAGCGTGCGTTTTGGTCCAAACAAATGTTCTAATGGGTTGTAATCTGTTACGAGTGTAAATTTATTTCCTCGCAAATACTGATCACATTTTTTGACTGCAAAGAATAAAGGAAGGGCTTCTCTGTCTATTACAGAATAATGTTTTTCTGCATCATTCAACGCTCTCGAAGCAAAGGCAATTGGTTCTTCTTCACCTTCTTCATTCATGTGAAACAATAATCCCCCAATTCCTTTCTCGCTAGCATCACACGCCAGATATAGTCGTTTGTTTGCATCGTATGGAACTAAAGCGTATGGAAGTATCGCTTCTTTCACCTGTTTGAATATAATATCTTCGTTGCGCTTCCAATTCCACTTTGTGTTTTTTCGTGTTAAGTTGTGCTTCTGTCAGCGGAAACCCTCTGTAAACATTGCTCGTTTCGAGTGGGCAAATCAGCACACATGCTGTGAAGATTTGGAATAAATCTTTCGTAAAAATTTATTAAACCAAGAAATGACTTCAATTCTGTGATGTTGGTTGGTGTTGGAGCGTTCCGTATAGCTTCTAATTTACTCAACGTTGGTCTAATTCCATCCTTGCTAAATTCATGACCTAAATATTCTATTGTTGGCTTCATAAATGTACATTTGTTTAATTGTACACGTAGACCCATACTACGCAGTCGTTTGAAAACTTCTTTGAAATTATCCAGATGTTTTTTGTTTGTTGGTCCAGTAATTGCGATATCATTGAAATAAACAGCAACGTTGTCAATGCCATTCAAAAGATTTTCGATGTAGCGACAAAATAATGCTGGCGCATTTACAATTCCGAATGGTAATCGGTTGTACTTGTGTGTTGAAATGATTAGGTGTTTTCGTGATGCTTCTTCAACTTCAAACTGTAGATATGCATCTTTTCAATCAATTTTTGAATAAGTTAATCCGTTGCCCAATTGTCTTCTTAATTGGTCGAAAAGTGGTACCGGATGTTTTTCAGCGATTAAGACAGGGTTGATTGTTGTTCGAAAATCGCCACAAATCCGTATTCCACCATCCTTCTTCGGTACATTAACTGTTGGTGTTGCCCATTCTATCGGAGTTTTGTTAGGATCTACCGGTGATATAGTTCCTTGTTTAACAAGACGTTCCAATTCAGCTTCAACGTTTTTTTGAATGCCAAATTTGATAGGTCGTGCTGCAATTTGAACTGGTTTTGCGTTTTCTTTAATATGAAGCTTTACTTGGTAATTTTTGATTTTGCCTAATGAACTATTAAATAATTCAACATTTTCTTCAATAATTTGCTCAAGCTGTTTGTTCGTGTCTAATGTATCTTTTACAAGTTCATTTGCAGAAATAGAATATACTTGTTTAGGAAAAGGCATAGCAAAAGCTTCGCTCCATGATAAGCCAAATAACATTGGATCGGCGTTATCTATGACAACTACTGGAAGTATTTTAGTAGTTTCATCAATAGTAACTTGTACATCTGTTTTCCCTCTTGGTGTAAGTTTAAAATTACCATACGCTTTTAATTTTGGTGGTTTCGTTAGAAATGGTTTTCCTATCTTCTCCCACATTTCGGAACTGATAATTGAATAGGATGCACCTGGATCCCAGTCCATAGTACAGTTGACATTGTTAACTAACAAATTAATCTTTTTGCCTCTTGATGCTGAGGATGTTTTAAATATCTCCGGTTTATTTTCCACACCCCACATTCGACATTGCGCTTCGAAATAATCGATGAATGTTTCTGCTGCTGTATTCGAATCATATTTTTCGCATTTGAAGTTTTTGATGATGCTCTTGACTTCTATTTCAGTACTGTCACTTTGAGAAGCACTGACGTTTTGTAAACGAATTAGTTGTTGAAAAATTTGTGTAATTTGCTCTTGCTGGCGAGCTTGTATTTCAAGAAACTTTTGAAATTGCTGCGTATCCATCTTGGAATATCGTGATGATTTGTCTATATGCCACACTGTATGGTCCTGTTCATCCTCGTCGCCAATATGTTATGTTTATTCAAGAAAATGCACTATAAAACTAATGAACTCTAATTGACATGACACATTGATTATATTTCATAACTATGACATTGAATATTGTTTTTTTTCTCTACGCATACTATTCTTCAATTGCCATGGCTGTTACTAGTGCATCAGATTCTCTACACGAAAAAGTATTTTGTCAATTATGTAGTCGAGTTAAAACAAACGAAATAAATCTTTTCTCGGACGGTCGTTAGTACGACCACTGCGAAATCAGATAACGAGCATTTCTTCGGAGATAATTGTCGGAATCATTTGAACCAGACCTTACTCGGATATTTTTCCGGGCAAGGATTGTCATCCGGGACGCGAGGAATACGCGCACACAATACAACAACCGGAGCCGTCTGGTCTGGGCGGCTGGATGCCCTATTCGCTTCGCGACAGCTCAGTCACTTTTAAAACATCGATTTGCAGGGTCCCGCAAACGTGACTCACGCAGTCAGTCTACGATCTTGTCTCTTGAACGTATTAAGATAATGTGAAAAGTTTAATCATTGTTCACGTGTAGATAAACGTATAACCGGAAAGATGGGAACGTGATTATGTTTAAAGATGAACAAATTATAAGTTAGAGACTTCTAATAGAAAAAAAAATAAACATATTTCGCTTTATTTTTATGAACATCGTGCTCGATCTTTCATGTTTACCGGTGTCGTTTTCCACTATTTTACTTCATCCCCGTCTTCTGCAGAGTAGAATCTGCTCGTAAAACGAATGAGTAACCGTCTCATTAGGGTCGGATAGACTGCACGGACGCAGTTATGTTTTTATTCGCCTCTGCGAAGATATCCAGCTCGTAAACTCCACGGGTCGTTATTCGCAGAAATATCTCGTTATAAGCGGTGATTGTGTGAACTGACGTCGTCTTCACAGGTCGTATAACCGTTCGCTAATCATGTTTCAAGTGTATGTAAAATCGTCTACGTCGTCTGGGTAGTTACAAATTGTAAAGAGATATATAGTTTGGGTACCGCTGATATGCATCTGTTCAGGACCTCTACAAGTTAAACATTTATGTTATTTGTGAAAAAATAATTGAATATTATAGTTTTTCAAGCGTTGAAAGGATCACTATATTCTGTTTTTTTTTTATTAAGAGGAGTACATTGTAAAATCCACATCACATTAGGCAAATTAACTTGACACCTAATTTGGCGGTAAATTTAAGTGATGAATTACAATGAAATCAAGTACTTATTTACACTTTCATAGTAATATACAATACCTCATACCCCAATTAATAAGGAAAGGTTTTTGGAAATTTTGAATTTTATACTTAACTCCTTGTTTCACCTTCAATAAAGTGTTTTATAAACAACTGTTAGGTACACCGCTAGGTGGTCCAATCAGCCCTAGCATGGTTATGGACCAACTGTTGGATCATTGCATCGCTAGGTTGTCATTTCTGTTATGTTATTACACTTGAAAAGAACACACACTTCTTTACTTAGTTCTAACTGTTTATTTTCTTGGTTAAAATGACACATGTCTTATTACATTATTATCTCATACATATCGCTATATAACTAACTAATCCTAATGTAATGACAGAGGCAGTAACTTTTGGCGCGGTTTTTGAATGTGATATAACACTCCTCTTTCCTTACATGTAACTTACTACATCTACTTATAAATCTAATCTCTCAGGCGGTCTAATAGTTCTTTGTGAACGTCTTAGTTCAGGGGTTGTTGTGGGAAATTCACAAGGAGAAGGTGGGACAGAAATATCCGTAGGCAAGTCCTTATTTTCTGTGAATGTCGCTGTTGGTATGTCATTCGAAACTACAGGTAAGTTGGACTTTTCTGTTTCTTCAGCAAGACATTGCGGGCTACTGTACGGCAGATTTGTAATAGGCAAGTTTAGCGGTAACGTATTATCTTTTTTAAGATGATCTACATGCATGTGGCGAACATTACCACGGACCAACACAAGGTAAGTATTACTTGTTAATACTTTTACAATCTTTCCGGGTATCCATATATTTTCCAATGTCATATACGCATATACCTTTTCATTTACCGTAAAATATTTTCTTGACCTTTTTCCTTTCCCTTCATTATTATCTTTCCTCTCGGCTTCTCTTGGTCTTAATAATGACAGTTTTGTTCTTGGTAACTGCTTAAATATAAGCTCACTGGGACTGCGATTTGTACTAGTGCTGGGTGTGTTTCGATATGCGAATAGGAAGTTGTCAATGGAATGTTGCAGGGATTCCTTTTTTGATTGTAATTGCTTCTTTAGACTCCTCTTGATGGTATCCACAGTTTTCTCCGCTAACCCATTTGATTGGGGGTGATACGGTGGTGAATGCTGTAATATGATTCCGTTGGACATGCAAAACTGTTGAAAGGTTATACTACCAAATGGAGGACCATTATCTGAGACGATATATTTAGGCAACCCCATTATAGCGAAACTATGTCTAAGCTTCTCTATTGTCAAATTTGCGCTTGTCCCATTTTTCATGACATATACATCTAACCATTTTGAAGTGCTGTCAACCACTAATAGGAATTCTGTCCCGTCAAATGTAAAAAAATCTATATGAATTCTGAACCAATTCCTAGGAGATTTAGACCAAGGAATTATGCTAACTCCTTTATTCCTCTGTCCAAATGTCTGACATTCTGGACATGACTTAACCATGTTTTCTAAATCTCCATCAAGACCTGGCCACCATACTTCGTCCCGAGCTGTCATTTTCATCCTTACTATTCCAGGATGTTGATCATGTAATAACTGCAGTATTTCAGATCTTAAGCTGCTAGGTATTACTATTCTAGATGCCCACATTAGACAATCGGCATCTATGGATAGCTCGTTTTTTCTCTGGAAATACGGTTTAAGACTATCATCCTTAATATGGCTAGGCCATCCACGTTTGGTAAGATCTAAAACCTTACTTAGTATGTGGTCTCTCTTAGTTTCTGTTTGAATATCTTCGACAGATAAGGGTAAATTGTCATCTAGGGTAAACGATAAAACCTCATCATTGGAACGCGATGGTAATGGTAACCGCGAGAAACAATCTGCGTTTGCTAGTTCTGGACCGTGCCTGTAGATTATATATATTATTATAACTATAGGATTATATTATAACTATAGGCAGACAATATCAAAGCCCAGCGTTGCAATCAAGCATGAGCTAATGTGGGTATTGCATTCTTAGGCCCAAATATCCTTTTTAACGGTTGGTGGTCTGTGTACAATGTGAATGTTTGACCGTACAAGAATTTGTGAAACTTTTTGACAGCAAAAACTAGAGCTAAAGCTTCTTTTTCTACCTGTGTATAATTTCTCTCAGCTGAATTTAGAGTACATGATGCATACATAACTGATCTTATCTCACCATCAATTGACTGACTTAATACTGCCCCTAGACCATACGACGATGCGTCAGACGCTACAATTAACTCCGCTCCCGGCTTGAAATGGGTTAAGGCCCCACAATTTAACATTAGCGTTTTCCCTCTTTCAAACGCTTTTTGACAACTTGCCGTCCACTTAAAAGGTACATCCTTCTTCAGTAGGTTATATAACTGAAAAAGCTCAGAAAACAAATTAGGTATAAACTTACTGTAAAAGTTCAGCAACCCTAAAAATGATTTTAACTGTGTAACATTTGTGGGTGTTGGCACATTTTTGATCTCATCTTGCTTAGCCTTGGTCTAATTTCTCCTTTAGATAACGTATGGCCTAAAAATTCCACTTCATCTTTAAAAAATACACTTTTCTTAAGGTTTATTCTAATATTTGCATCGCTCAGTCGCTTTAATACTTTAAAAACATTTTCTCGACAGTCCTCAAAATCTTTACCAGATATAATTATATCGTCCAGATATATTCCTATGTTTGGAATGCCTTGAAGTACTTGTTCCATTGTGTACTGGAAAATCGCGGGTGCACTAGAAATGCCATATGGTAAACGGGTATATCTAAATAACCCTACATGCGTATTAATGGTCAAATATTGTTGTGATGCTTCTTCCACCTCTAATTGAAGATATGCACTCGACAAATCCAAAATACAAAAATAGCACCATTGGCGATACTATGAAACACTTCTTCCAGCATCGGTAACGAATAATGGTCAACCGCTACTCTTGGCTTTTCCGTTTTCTTGAAATCCACACATAATCGGATATCCCCATCGCGTTTAGGAACTACCACTATTGGACTAGCTATTTCTGCATGACGTGTAGGAATCAAAATACCATTTTCAACCATAATTTTCAGCTCTTCCTCTACCTTAGGTCGCAGTGCATACGCTAAGGAATAAGGTTTATGGATTATGCCTGAGCCCTCTTTTACTATAAGTTTGGCTTTATATCCCTTAATCGTTGACTTTTGATTTGTGGCAACACATTTGGGAATTTGGATTCCAATTCTGACATTGGCTGTATACATTTTACATTTACTGGATTATGGAAATTTAAGGGACTTTTCCAGGACGGATTTAGGAGATCTAACCAATCTCTGCCTAACAATGGTATGAAATTCACCTTACTATCAGCAATGTACAAAGGTAAGTATTTAACAAGATCATTTACAGTTACATTTATTACACCTTTTAAGGGTAAGTATTCCCCTGAAACCGTTTTTACTTTCAATTTACATTTCTCAATAGGCAAAGAATTAAAATACTTAGTATAACAGTTATATGGTATCAAGCTTACTGCTGCTCCTGTGTCTACTTCTATTTTTAACTTAACATTTTGTACTTTTACTTCGATTATTACAGAACTAGATTTAATACTTACGTTTCTTCTACTGATACTATTAATACTTATCTTATTATTAGATACACTATCTTCGGCTTCTTCTTCCGATTACTCTTCTACAACGTTTACTGACTTCTTTGTCCTACAGACCTTGGAAATGTGACCCTTTTTCTTGCACGTATAGCACTCCCAATTCCTTGCGGGACAAGTACTGGGCATATGATTCTTTCCACACCGAAAACATTTCCCGTTCCCACTTTTCTTTCCGTTTGCAGTTTCCTTATCCTTTGGTTCCATCATCTTGTGTGTTTTGACTTCCGGGTTGAATTGTTTGGCTTCCCTGTCCGTTAGGTGAGCCGAAGCCTTGTTGGCCCCAAAGTGTTCTGTGGTAAGTGTCGAGTTTCCGTTGGCCACTGCAGAACCATCCAGACTCTGACCGTTGGGTGAGCCGAAGCTTTGTTTGCCCCAGCATTTGTTTCCTCCGGTGAGGTGTCGAGAGTAGACCCTCACATGCACTCCGTTAGCTTGCGTATAACTATCAACACAATTTATGTTTAACCGATTGATTTTTAACTATTTATAGGAATTTACCTGACTTGTACCTTACGTGAGCATCACTTGTACCTTTTGCCTTGCTATTATTGTGTATAGAGATATCATACCGTTTTATATATATCTGTTGCTTCAGCATTCCGTGTTTTGTCATTCATGTAATTTGTAAATATTTCATTTTATTGCTATCACCTGTGTACGAACAAGAATTTCTCTTTCTTTTCTTTTACCTCCAGTATTATTGTATAAACCGCTTGTTTTACTATTCTTACATTCTGTGGAGAATTCGCTTAATTTCTATCACCTGTATACGTAAAAGAGTTTATTTGGTTTTTGACCTGTAAATAAATGTATATAATTTTTGTGGAACCCTACCGGTTTTATTTCTTCATGCTACCCCGAGGTTAAAATTCGTTAATTTTGCAAACGGGCATAACCTGTATTTATTCGGATAATTAACCTTTATGTCTTATAATAGCATCGTTGTGTCAAATGACAAGCTCAGCGCAGCACGCCATCTAGTGAGCCCTGTCGCAACCTAGTTAGAGTTGGACGCGATACACAGTGATTAGAGTTCTACACGCGTGTTTAATACTGTCACTGTTATTTGATGCTTTCTACTTAATTATCTATGTGTATTCCCGGAATCCCGAAAGTACCGTTGCAAACATTAACTGGCGCCCGAGCAGGGACCTCTTTAAAACTGATTATCTAAGCCTGATCCCGATAGACATATTTACCGTAATTTGTCACTGCTACTTTTGCTAGAACAGTGATTTCAGTTTTCGAAAATAACCAGATAAGCAGACCTCTCTCCTTTTTTCGAAGGGTTTCTCTGATACAGGCATGTATTTTCATCCAATTCTGCTCACTTTCAGTCATTATAGCTATGATGTTCTCCTGGGAAATTCTCTCTCCCAGCTGTGTGTTTAACATGTTTCTACCACTCGTCCATCTGTCACACCCCAATATTGCACGTCCAGGAGTGTCAATCCTTTGGCAGTACGGGCAGCTGTCTTCGCTCATTTTCCCCCATTCTTTTGAGGGAGCCTCTAAAGTTGCCATGTCCTGGCAGGAACTGCGTCAGGTAACAATCAGACTTTCTGTGTTGACTCTGTACCCACTGCCTTATGTCATGGATAAGCACCCTCTCTCGCCTTTGTTGCTGTAGAGTTTCTAGATGTCGAGTTGTAGAGTGCCAATCGCTCCTCCGCTAGCTTTATCAGCTCTGGTATTAAAGAATTAAGAGCAATTTGGTTCAAGTTAGCTATTACCACCAAGATGTCGAACAATTACCCTATAGAACCATGTTTGGGACTGAGCTGAGAGTAGGTCTCAATAGTTGAGCTTCACCATCAGACGTTGTTAAAAACATAGAGGACGAGGAAGATCTTCAGAATGCCATGCAATGTAATATACAACAGAATGTAGATGAAGCTACCAGCAAAAATTGAGAAAAAAATGAGGTTGGTACTAGTGCCATCCATATTTTGTTCAGAGAGGAAAGAAGCTTACGAAATCTTGTCCAAACTGGCGAATGATGGTGATACTGTTGTAGTCCCCATTCCAGACGTGGACAGGACTAAAGCAGATTTTAGAGTTGTATTGGGAAGAAGTGATGATGGCATGCACAAGATTGGAACAAAGAATGAATACGCAAAAGAAATCCCCAAGAAAAAATTCTGTATTCCACTCAAGAGGTACAGAATCTTATCATCGCGACACCAATTATTTTTCCTCTCAAAAAAAAACAAAGCAGCACTCTGTATACACGAAAGACGTATTATGCTGGATCTCGTACGTCTAAAATCGCGTACAAAGAGGAACTCCGCAACGACTCGTTGGCGTTTCTTCGGTTTGGCGAAACTGAAAATCTTGAAGCGGCTCGTCTTCGAAAAGCGCGTCCTTCGGATGTAATTTAGATGATAATGAGGCTATTAAAGTTTGCCATTTTGCCTGTCGCACAGACTCTCTTCCTCGAGTAGTCACAATATTCGTTATAATTGGTGTGGCGCTATTATAAGCGATAAACCCTTTTAATTATAAGCCCTTCGGGTTTACTCAAGACGAGAGTGAGATTTGCTTTGTTTTGTACAATATAAGCCTTCCTCCTATATTGCAAGAGTTAAATTATTATATAGGCTATACGGGTGCTCGTCTCCTCTTTAGATTCTAAAGAGGATTGCGTAACAGAAAATAATCTAACGTCATTTTCGTCTAAATCAATAAAAACAGTTAACGCCATATAAATCGGTTTTTTAATACTCAAGGGAGCGGATGATATGTGTGAGGTTAACACGTATAAAAGTCTGACCCTATATGTAGGATGTGCC
>SMLS01068667.1:0-38070 GCA_004785975.1 Popillia japonica
AATTCGGTAAATATAAGTAGAATTTAAATCAAAAGTTGGCAGATTTATTTTATATAACACATTGTAATCTATAATGTTTTACGTATATGTATGTATGTGCAATACATACGTGTAAATCATGTGCATATGAAATCCTTACTGCATGCCTGAATGCATTTGTCTAACTATTCATTTATTTATGTCATTAAGAAACGCTGATTTTGTGATTATAGCTATGGTACAGGATTTATGTCATGCAGTTTAATTAATGAATTGATTTTTGAGAAATTATGAAGTAAAATTGCGTATTTAAAATATTATTTATCACAAGAATTTTACAATGTTCCCATTTGCATATACATAGTTATTTAGAACTTACTTACTGTTCAAAAGATACACTATTAGGACACAAACTTCTAGGTCTGAATAAAACAGCGACATACGTAGACTACTATGGCTATGTATTAAAATTTTTATACGGCGAAAATGGTGTAATTCAATTACAAAGCCAGCTTATATTACAAATATTTTAAAGTACGTTGACTCGCTATTAAAAAATAAATTAAATTACTTTTGATATTATATACTCAAAATACTAACTTAAAACAAATATTGGTCGTATTGATAGAACTATTTCACCAATATTTTCATTCTTTAATTTTAGTGATTCGATCAATTGGGATTAATCCAGTTCATAAAATACAGTGCACGCTTCGGGAACGTAAAAAGTCTAAACTAAATGAAAGAAAACGCTTCTACGAAAATCTAATTTATGACTCATCTTTAACGTAACGAATCAATGGTTACAATGCACCCGAATACACAGTATTTAAGCGTGAATTTGCGCTCGACGAAGCAGCGTAATAATAATCGCCATGTTGGGTAATATGCGACAGACGCCAACGAACAGACCTTCTGGTAAAACAAATTTGTGACCGCACAGTTGATAAGTGAAACTTTACGCTTCCATGAGCAAAGGTTTTATGAAACCTTTACGGAAAAGGAATTTATTGTAAGTTGATGAACAAGCTTAACAATACGACTGAGCGTTCATTATATAGAATTTGTGTGGGTAAATATACTGCAGAGCAGATAAACAATGCGGTAAGTGAAATCTTAATGGTTATTTGCTGTATTTACATTACATAAGCATACTTAGAGATGTAGAGATGACCCAAAGAGTTAAGTTCTTTTTACGATGAAGGTAACTTTAAATTGGTACAGCTAATTTGAAGAATGAATGTAGTCAATAAAACACGATGGTACCAAGTTAATATAAAATATAATTGTTAACCGATATATACATATATAATGTAGATAGAACAAAGGCGGCATATTTTATAGGTATGACAAAATCCTAACCTGTTGTAATATATTTTAAAGCGAATAGATACTGAGTTGCCTAAATTTAAGTAAAGCATAAAATAAAAGTTTCAAGTATCCATAACTCAAACATAATAATTAAAGATTAAGAATTAATGGCGTTCTCGCATGAAGTTTGCAAGAGGACATTTTTAGTTTTACGACAAAATAAGTTTTAAAAAGCAACTTGCTTGTTGAATTATCTATTTTGCTATTGAGATAAATACATTAGGTATACAGGACGTTAATAACCTATCAACTAATTGTAAGCTTCAAAAAGTGAGTACTATTACCTTACATTTTAGAGTTTCACCAGAAAGAATTTATAAAATGTTTCAACTTAGTTTATGTATATGTATTGTGATAGAATCACATTACTATTTACATAAAACTAATGTTATGAAATGAATTTGTGCGGGTTACTCATATCTTAACAACTATCTTAACACTACCTACTATATTTATCATTTAGACATTTAAATACAGATTTTAATACCCAGGTTCACACATTTGATTAACTACTTTAAACCCATTTGAAATCGTAAAATTATCCGGAACGAGGGTAGGAGTTTTCGACCCTTCAAATTTTTCACTCTGTTTTAACTTAATAAAAGATATACCTCATTTTAAATATTGTAATGTTATCAGTTCATAAAATTCGATTGAAATAAACAGAAGGCCTATATAAAGAGAAATCTGTTCAATCAGACTTGTCCAATCCAATTTTGTGTACCAAATTGTGATCCGAAAATAAAATTAAATGAGTGTAAATCAGCAGGAGTAGACCCAATTGTATCCATAGTTAAGAAGCACATACCATATTGTAATATCCAAATGTAAAACAAAATGAAGGATTTGATAATTTACTTGACCTAAATCAGCTAAAAAAATCTCATAGAGTTTAAATGGTAAATAACAGGTTCCATAATTCATGGTAGGCTCCAAATTGAAAACAATAATGTCAGAGACATGATCCAATAGTTGATTTCCAGAAAAATCTTAATTTATTGCTGGAAATTGCAATATCATCGTCAGACAGGTGAATCCAAAAATACATAAACAGATTTAATTTACCAAAATTAGTATTCAGTTTAATATACATACAAGGAAAAAGAATTTCATGTTCATTCTGACATCCAAAAATAGATTTAAAAATTAATTGTATGAGATTCCGATAATAGAACTTGAGATAACCTGCAAATATAAACTAAATCAAATACATATTACCATACTAGTAGAGAATCGCTTGAACCAATTCAATTACCTGAGGCGAAAACACAATAACCAGTTACCTGTCCTATCACACGCACGACACCACCTGAGTAACTGAGATGCTACAAAAGACAGAAGTATCCATGAACTCCACCTGATCCAAGGTCGAATCCGATCGTGCCAAATATGCACGTGTTCAAGTATTTTTAAAAGAAACTTTCCAACATTGGATAGGACGTGGAAGTCACATTCCGTGGCCAGTTCGTAATCCAGATCTAAATTCATTAGACTTTTTTCTGTGGGGAGACATGAAAAAGTTAGTGTATGATCGCTGTCTCGATATTGAAAATGTCGAAGATTTACAAGATCGCATTTTTGTTGCAGCACAACGCATTCACGACGACATGCCAAACTCATGGCTCATGGCGGACACTTCGAGCAGCTCTTGTGAATATTTTGTTCTGCATTGATGAATACATTTCACAATAGAAGGATCAGTTGTGCCACTAATAAAACCTGTCTTGATAAAATTAACAACGCTGTAGGTCACTCAACTGGCAACCTATTCTTTCTAAATTCTAATATTTGTGTTATGACTCTTTGTTTTCGCCTCGTGCAAATATCAGTCAGTTGCTTTTTCACTATTCACACCATCTAACAATTTCTTATAGATTTTTTACTTCCATATACGTGAAATTGAAAAATCAGCAATAATGGCATAAATGCCGAATAACCAAAAAAATGAACCGACTGCGTTTTGGGCCCTAAAAATTAAAAAAATATTGATGTGTACTTTTCTTTTTTCATTCTCACAATTCATATTTTCAAACATTTATACGTACATACTTTTCATATTCGCGTAGTTTAATCGCTATTTAAAGGTAATCCTGTATATACAGGACTATTTAGGAAACTATCTCGTTAGAATTTTTCGATATTCCGAAAAACAGTTCTAAAAGCTCTTAGTTAGAGATAGTCGTATCTGGTCTCGTTCGCAAAATTATTCAATCTGTTGTGTTAATACTTCCGGTTTACTCTTGTAAAAATTTAGACATCACAACATCTTTAATTAAATTACGTGAACAAATTTTTACAGGAATGGTATAATAATAATTTATATATTTATGCCAAATTTAATCCATACAGTTTGACTTTTATGTTTCACAACTACAAAGCTGTTATTAGTATATGTATTTTATGACCGTTTTTTTACTTATCTTATTTTCTGATATTTTTTCCACACACTAGGTAGTGTTGTAATTATCAGAAAAATGAGGTAAGCTAAGTAAAGGCGTTATTAACATTGAGAGATTATTAGACAATATATCAAGAAAATTTCGAAAATCTCATACAAAAGCTCATACAAATTTGAATTAGTATTTGACATTGAACTAACATGAGTTGAACTTTGAATTAAGTAGGTTCAATAAGATTGAATGGTTCCACCTTGACTGCTTTCCTATATTGTTACGCATTTTTACTATTCAACTAGTAGATTGAATAACTTTGTGTTAGAAAAATTAAATATAAAACACTTTAACACAGCAACTGCATTGACATTTAACGTGTAATTGCAATAAATACCATGTTGGGTTATTTATTTCTCATGTGATCGTCTTCACGGTTTGCTTAACACATTATCACATTTGCAATAAAAGTCAAAGTATAATTAGGTAAAATTTGTGTTTGTGTTTCATAAACAATAACGCTAATCAATAAGCCGTACGGTTGCGAAGTAAATTTCAAAATAGATGAATAGGTACCTATTTTGAAATTTAACTATACTTTTCACGGCTTTTAGTTGGGGATTGTTGATTATCTAGTACAGGGTTTGTGTGTAATACTACATAGCGCAACGAGTTTTATTATCCACACCAACATAAAAAGCGAGGCCAATTCGTTTAATTACTACGGTGAACTTAATTTGTGTGGTTAGAACCAGAGATATAAGAACAAAATTAAATGATTTAAATGTCTTATGTACTTCGGATGCAAAAATAATCACTTTTATAGTATGTGATTTCTAGGCGGAGAACAATTAAAAGATCAGCGAGATAAACTTGCTCTAAATAAAATGTTCTGACTGACGTAGGGGAGAGACCAACAGTGAGACGCTTTTCTTTTAGGTCATTATAAATTCCTTACTATTTTGAAAACGTTACTAAATTTTCAATGATAATGAAGCTTGGACCTTTTTTGAAATGTTTCTGTCTTGATTCTGAGGTTATTAAAAATTGCAATTTTTTGTTTCAAAAAATTATTACAGATGCTTGTGTCTCAGTGTTGGTCACATGTATCCAACACTGAGACACCCAGTGAGATATGAGGTAGTTTCGAAACTAATTATTCTTTTAATGATATATATAAAAAATATTTATTGGAAAACAAATCTGCATTTAATGGGGGTACATTTTAGCCATAAAAATAACATTAGACTCACAAAACATAGGTAAAACAAGATGTCTATCGAATATTTAATAAACTTAAATCTATTTAAAAAGTATATGGGGCCTTCTGCCGGCTTGTGTGTCCACACGGAATACTAGGTGGCATAATTAGTTTAATATCCGTTTTAGGAACCACAGCTTCATCAGCGACGTCAGGGAATACGAACCTACTTGTTCCCTTTTTCTGGTTCCTCAAGAATGCAATTTCGTACTCTTGATTTGAACCAATTTTTGAAAGCACTTTTCCTAGGAAATAAATCTTTTTCTCTGTTTTTCCAGTAAATTCCACTAGTACGAAATCATCTTTCATCGGACTCCTGGCTAGCTCCGCAAATCTATGAGGATCAATTGTATCAAAACATTCGTCTCCTGAAGACGAGTCTAGTATTGGCTCTTCCTCTGAGCTTTCCGAATCTTCTTCAAACAGTTGTTTTTTGGACTTTTTTTTAACTTTGATTGCTGTGTTCGATCTGTAATGGTGTCCCTATTTTTACTTGCCATCGCCCTTTCTTCTATAGCATCATTCTCAGCGGTGTCCGTTGCTATAATACTTTTTCCTTTTCTTCTTGTAATTTTCGATTTGCGAGCCGCTGCTTTTGGAAAACCTCTAAACTCTTCAGGACTTTTGAAAACACTTTTAGAATTCCTATCTTCTACATTTTCTATAACATTTTTATCATTTTGGGCCATGGGATCTGCTAATGATGAGGTGCTTGTTGAAATCAACTGAGCTTCATTATTTTCGTTTTCTTTCGGAACGACGCGATCGGTAACAGCGCTCGGTAGAAAATCTATGTCAGTAAACACATTTTCGTCAAATGGATATATTCCACAGGTCTTAAATGCGTTTATTATATTACTTGGGGTTAACGCCTTTTATTGGTATTGACCTAGAATGGTTTGTACTCCTTATCCTGCTCTATGTTCTTGTTGGCAACCTGTTTATCAGACAACTTTTTGTTACGGATGATGTCGCATATACAGGGTGGCGCATCTCATTCCCGTCGGTTTATATACGAGAAACGGTAAAGTATTTTAAAAATCTTTTTACCAAGGATTGTATAGGTTCATTAGGAGCACATATTAAAATTATTTGGAAATATACAGGGTGATCAAAAAAAAAGTTGCGTACCAAAGTTATGAAAATTTTAATGGAACACCCTGTATATTCGTGCATATTTTGATACTGTAGGGTAAATAAAGGCTACTTACTGTTATATTCCCTATACCTAACTCAACCGGTTTTCGAGATATTTTAATATTTTTGAAAATGTAGATAAAAATTTATGAGGCATTTCTGTTTTATATGATTGAGCTAAATATTTTAAATTGTGTTTACTGTTTATTCAAAGGATTAAACTTTATAACTAATTAAAGTTGATATCTAGAAATTATGTAGGGTGTTTAAAAACAAGATTTCTAGTTATAGGCAAGTAATTCTCTTATCTTAAATGGAACACCCTGTATTTATGACCCATTTAGTTTTTTAGTAATTTATAGTTTTTGATTCTTATTTTGGTTTGTAAATTTGGTTTCGTTTCACAATAATGAAAAAACCTCTTAACTAAGTAAATAAAACTTTATTAAACAAATAACATTAAACGGTAAAAAAAACTAGTATTTTAACAAATGCTCGAAATGATGTCCATCACTTTTAATGCATAAACGAATTTTCTCTTGAAAAGACTGCTTCACTTTTGTTAAAGTTTTTGGTGCTATAGAACGAAACGCTATTCTTGTTCGTTCTCTCATAAAGTCAGGTGTAGTTGGTGGTGTACCGTACACTCTATCTTTAATATACTCCCAGGAGGCTTAGGTCTGGGGATCTTGCTGGCCAATGCTGAGGACCGCCGCGTCCAATTAACCTATTGGGATATCGCCTATTCAATTAATTTCTAACGTCAATATGAAATGTGCTGGCGCACCATCTAATTGTGACCACATTCTCTGTCTAATATCAAGTGGTACATCTTCCAAAAGTACAGGCAAATGTTCTCTTAAAAGTCGAAGAAACATGGCATTTAAGAGACCATCAAAAAAGAAAGAACCTATCACCAGCGTTCCAATTATTCCCCCCCACACATTGACACGTCGTCTATGTTGTCTGTCGCTAGTTCTAAAAAGATGGGGATTTTCGTCACTGTAGAAATGAAAATTGTGACTATTAACTAATCCATTATTGTGGAATGATAACTCATCCGAGAAAAGAACAAAATCGGAGAAATTTTCGTCATCACTAAGTCTTTCTAGAACCCACAAACAAAAGTCGAGTCGTCGAACTTAATCTGGCTCCAAAAGTTCTTGGTGTAATTGAATACGATACGGGAAAAAATTGTGTTTTTTTTCGTAATTCTTCAAACGCTTCGCCTGCTGATTCCAATGTTTTCACCTATTTTACGTTGACTTGTATGTGGATTTTCTACCAGAGAGGCGATAACAACAAACTCATTTTGTGCATTGCCCGTAACAGGTCTCTGCCCTTCTGGTTTCTTATAACTCACGCTTCCTGTTTTTGGAGAACTTGCAATAAATTTTCTAATGACCGCCTGTCAAGATGACGTCTGTTAAGATATTTTTGAGCATAAACTCTTGATGCTAGCAAGCAATTTCCGTCACACGCTCCGATTACTACAACCATATCAACTTTTTCGTTTTAAGAGTACGTTCTCATTTTAATTATTGAAATTATTTCAACCTCGTCGAAGAGCGATGATAGTTTAACCAACATGTACTGTCAAATAATTTATTTGTCTGAAGAAATGATAAAAACGTCAGAGCCTACTTTTGGATCCTAGATTACTAAAGAACTAGAAGAGATGGGTATAGGAAACCCTAGTACAGTTTTAATGTTATGTGTTTAATAAAGTTTTATTTACTTAGTTAAGAGCCCTTTTCATTATTATGAAACAAAACCAATCAAACGATTAATTTAATAGGTATTAGCCATTTGGAGTAATAATTCCATCAAAACCTATGTTTGAGAATTAAATGGTAGCAAATTCATGTTTAAAATCAAAAACTATAAATTACTAAAAAACTAGAAGAGATGGGTATAGAGAACCCTAGTACAGTTTTAAAATCAATTGAAATTAGAATCTAAATGTTGTCATAAATAGATGGTGTTCCATTTAACATAAGAGAATTACTTGAATAACTAGAAATCTTGTTTTTAAACACCCTATATAATTTCTAGATATCAACATTAATTAGTTATAAAGTTTAATCCTTTGAATAAACAATAAACACAATTTAAAATATTTAGCTCAATCATGTAAAACAGAAATGCCTCGTAAATTTTTATCTACATTTTCAAAAATATTAAAATATCTCAAAAACCGGTTGAGTTAGGTATAGGGAATATAACAGTACGTAGCCTTTATTTACCCTACAGTATCAAATTATGCACGAATATACAGGGTGTTCCATTAAAATTTTCATAACTTTGGTACGCAACTTTTTTTGGATCACCCTGTATATTTCCAAATAATTTTAAAATGTGCTCCTAATGAACCTACACAATCCTTAGTAAAAATATTTTTAAAATACTTTACCGTTTCTCGTATATAAACCGACGGGAATGAGGTGCGCCACCCTGTATGTATGTGTTCCTCTTTTTGTCATACACGGCGTTACTTACTTTGCTATACTGATCTACCTATCCAATCTATACCAACAATTAATTTTAAATATTTATTGATTCGGGCAGAAAACCAGTAATTCTGGTAGATTTATCAATCACTATCCATCCTATCCCTTAGAAACTAATGCTCTCAGGTTCAACAGTCTTAAGTAGTCATTATCTTCATAACCACAACCGTCAATCACCCTTCATTTTAGTACAAGAATTTAGAATTATTTTAGCTAAATTATACTATTATTACTGTTGAGCATAAACTCTTGATGCTAGCAACCAATTTCCGTCACACGCTCCGATTACTAAAATCATATCAACTTTTTCGTTTTGTGAGTATGTTCTCATTTTAATTAAGTATTGATATTATTTCAACCACGTCGAACAGCGATGATACCTTAACCAACATGTACTGTCATGTATTGTCAAATAATTTATTTGTCTGAAGTAATGATAACCAAGTCATAGCCTACTTTTGGATCCTAGATTACTAAAAAACTAGAAGAGATGGGTATAGGAAACCCTAGTACAGTTTTAAAAACAATTGAAATTAGAATCTAAATGTGAAATAAATATAGGATGTTCCATTTAACATAAGAGAGTTACTTGCCTTTAACATTAAACAAAAAAGAAATCTTGTTTTTAGACACCGTACATAATTTCTAGATATCAACATTAATTAGTTATAAAGTTTAATCCTTTGAATAAACAATAAATACAATTTAAAATATTTAGCTCAAATGTGTAAAACAGAAATGTCTCTTAAATTTTTATCTACATTTTCAAAAATATTGAAATATCTCGAAAACAGGCTGAGTTAGGTATAGGGAATATTACCGTAAGTAGCCTTTACTTACCCTACAGTATCAAAATATGCACTAATATGCATTTAAATTTTCATAACTTTGGAACGCAACTTTCTTTTGGATTACCCTGTATATCTCCAAATAATTTTAAAATGTTTTCCTAATGAACCTACACAACTTTTAGTAACAAGATTTTTAAAATACTTTACCGTTTTTCGTATATAAACCGACGGGAATGTGGTGCGCCACCCTGTATAATAACACGAACATAAAAAATTGGTACATAAAAGACACTAGTAGCAACACACTTAAACTACTTATATACTAAAGAAAGCGTAATTAATAGTTTAATTGACCAGGCTACTAAATTAGCACATCCAAATTTTAGGAAAGAGAATTTAAGCAGAGTTAGATCAATTTTAGACAAAAATTTACGAAAAATTAATAAAAGAGCGAATACATAAAATATACAACACAGGCACAAAACAAACTACTAAAATGCCTATATCGCACAATTCCGTACATCATGCCTTAAGTGCGAAAATTGAACACGAATTTAAAAAATCAGATATATTACACCCAACAATAACAGACAGTTATTTACAAATTTAGAAACTAAGATTAAAAAAGATAATCAAATTAATGTAGTATATAAATTAAGTAGGTTACGTAGGTCAGACTAAACAATACTTAAAAAAACGACTTTAGAATCATCAATACACACATGTTGTTAATATATAAATTGTTGTAAGCAATGAACCCTTCTGTATAACGTTTACTGTGTAAGCAGAATAAAGATATTCTATTCTATTCTAATAATTTAATCGCCTAAATTTTATCAAATTAAGTTCTTGACTCGGATTTTTTGCCATGTTTTCCCTAGTCCTTGAACAGAATTGTTAGAGCTTGACAAAAATACATTGATATAAGGATCATTATTCTTATTATTATAAAATTACATTTCAAAGATATCTTAAATTGTTCACGATGTTGTAAACGTAATCCTATATATCACTAATTTTTTTGTCTGTAGATAATTTTGTGGATAGGCATGGCTTAATGTTTATTAATTGACACATTGACAATTAAATGTCAATTTTATCCCATTAAGGAAGTAGTAACGAAAACCTAATAAAGTGTAAAGGTTCTGGAATAAATTTGATCTTTAATCTAATTACATATAGTGTTTTAATTGACCTACAGGTGGAAAAAAATATCAGAAAAATAAGATAAATTTCTCTTGTAGAGTATGTATGTTTACGTTCTAATGTTTATATGACATGGTATATACACTACGCAAATCCGAAAACTACGTATAAATGTGTAACTACAAATGAAAAAAGAAATTTATTTGTAACACATTAAAAATGGTCAATTTTTAGGGCAGAAAATGCAGTTAAAGCCGGTCCATTTCTTTGTTTATCTAGCATTTATACAAACATTGCTGATTTTTCAAGATCACGCATATGGAAGTAAAAAATCGGTAAGAAATTGTTAGATGGTATAAATAGTGAATAGTGTATTGAAACGCAGGTGGCTGGTATTTGCACGATACCAAACAGATAGAATAAAATAGTTTCTTTAAGCGTAGTCAACATTCAATTGGATAGAAAGCGTCAAAAATTGAATGCAATAAAAACAATACATAATAATAACAAAAATTAAGTATAACATATATGTATATACATATGTACGTCGGGAGTTGAGTTGTTAATTTTATCAAGTCAGCTTTTCAGTCCTACAGCTGAACTTTCTATTGTGATATGTTTTTAGGAATGTTAGATTTTAGTTATTTGATATAAAAAAATCTTTTTATGAAGCTTGTGGTGGTCCTAAGAAGACCCGATGTACGAGAAATAGGACAAAATATTTACAAAAGATGTGCGCACCATGAGCAGTAATATAGGCATCATGCTGCGGCGAAATTTATTATGTACGTACACACGTAAGGTTCGGCATGTTGTCACAAATGCGTTGTGTTGCAACATAAATTTGGTCTCGCAGCTCTTTGCCATATTTAATATCGGGACAGCGATCATACACCATATTTTTCATGTATCTCCATACAAAACATTCTAGTGGATTTAGATTTGGACTACGAGCTGGCCAAGGAATGTGACTTCCACGTCCAACCCAATGTGGGAAAGTTTCATTGAACATGTATACTACTATGCGCGGGTGTTCCGTAGTGCATAAACCATAATTGTTTGTCGTATCGCCAATGGTATGCCATCCAAATACTCGGGTAATGTATCCCACAGAAAGTTTAAATACAAGTTCGCATTTAATCAATGTGGGAGCATGTTACTGTTCCAAGTACCTAATTGATCGCCTACCAACCCTGCTAAAACATTAACGGATATCATAACTTGCGAGGAGCCGTGGTGTATATGCTGGGGATTTTCTTATCCCTACTGATCAATGTTGTGGTAATTGAAAATGCCATCTTTGGTAATCGTAGATTCGACAGTAAAGCAAATGACACGAGATCTGGCTCTTGAACTTCTCTACGCTGAAACCAATCGGAGAAGGCAACTCGGCGCGGAATTCTAATTCCGTTAACCTTTGCGCGCGTTGGATATGGTATAATTGCAGTAAATTCGTTTTCAAAATTTGATGCACGGTAGTTTGAGACTCCTTTGCTTGCTGTGCTATGTTTCTTGTGCTTATGCCGGGATTCGCTTCCACGATGTGTCAAATTTATTCTGGAATAAATTTGACTTTTGTTCGAATTGTAGTGTTATCATTGACCTAAAAAGTGGAAAAATTATCTGGATAATAAGATTTGTTAAAATGGCCATAAAAATACATATATCTTTTGTATAATATCTACATTTTACAAATATACATTAAATTGAATAAACTGAAGAGATCTTACATTTCAATTGCACATTACTTGCAGATTATACAGCGTTCAGCTTTCAGCAAAAGGATCAAGCACTTCAAAACAATTCGGGAAGTGAAAGTATTACCGTTAAAGGAAATCAATACTAAAAAAGGAGGTTGATAATAGTGATGTACACTCGTCTGTTACCCTACCTTATATGTACAACAAAGCACCAGTTTGTATAATCTATTACACATAAATTATTAACTTCAACCACCCCGTATATGTATTTTCTGCATCGTAGAATAAAGAGAGAATTCAAATAAAATATCTGCAGAGCATATTGGTAATAATTAACGATGTTAAACAACCTGTTATTAAATAAAGTCAAGGCATCAAAGCAGGATACTGAGATTGAATCTCTCTTTTATTAAGAAGGGATCTTCTTGCCAGGAAAGGAGCAACCGCTGATTTCCACAACAAGTTAACTTTCATTCCATTTCTGTGTCTTTTACATTAGGCAAATAAAATGCGAAGACGTTACTTGATAAGAATGTCTGGGTGAAAATATGTTAAAAACGTATTACATTGTAGACATTGAGTTCATTGTATTTCTTGTGATACAAGGAATGAAATCTAACAAAATCCTATCATTTAATGCAACCTTGACCTGCAGTAAAACATTTTTAAGCAATAATTTACATTTATACTTATATTCTTAATATTCTATGAGTTCTATTCATTTAATTTAAAGAAGTCTATTCGAAAATGTATATAGGAGGAACTAATGCTAAATGTAATTTATCCAAATGTATTATAAACATTTTAATCTGCTCTTAATTTACTATGGTATAATAAAATATGATAATAAGTTGTAAGTTAATATAGTAAAGATAGTAAACAGAATTATTATAGGTCAATTTAAACAGAGCAATTTAACTGAGCAGATTTTATTATTTTTATGTGAAAGTTCGCAAAGAATCTGCCATTAATGGAATGAGAAAGATTTCGACTTGAGTGTTTTCGCCAAAAGGCAGAATAGCAGAATTGCGTGAAAGTCGCATGTTAATTGGCAACGTATCTGTGTAACGACATATACATATACCGGTAATTCACGTTAGGTAATAATTGGTATAATTCTTCTTGTAATTCATTTGGTATCCTGTTAATCAAAACTAACTTTTAACTTTGTTGAAATTCTTTCTGATACACTAGTAAACATGTATCGGTTTAATCATAAAAGAACTAGATTGATTACATTAACCCTATTGTTCTGCTCGGGTCTATTTGACCCGAAAGAAAATGTAATCCTAAATTGTGCTTTTGTTTAATTGTTCTTCTGTTTGAGCACAGGTGACTTTATTTGTCAATGTTAGGGCTTTGTTATTTTATATTACATTTTTGAATGTTGTGTATTTTTTTTAGTATACTTTCAAATGTTACACATACATATACCGTTCGGGTGAATATGACCCCAATTTTATTTTATTACATTTTAATTAAAATACATATATTGTTTGACGTAAAAATATAGTAGAAACTTTAGATATATATATACTTATATATATACAATACAGTAACAAGTCTGTACTTGTATCTGCGACTATAGATTTTTATATCCTATATCCATATGCATACTTTCATAAGCGTTCAATACACGCATGCGCTGACAGGTCTGTTCTTGCTAACGATAATAATAACAATAATAATAATAACATTCCTTTATTATCAGAAATCGAGAGAGGAATACATTATATATTACAGAATTTCAGACACCTATGAATAGAAAGCGATCAGTTCTTCCGGCTCCTGCAAATGACCGGACGAGATTCAGTCTAACTGCTCTACCATCTAAACCCCGACAAAAAACAATGTATAAAATAAAAGTTTTAATTATGTTACACTTAAAGCATTTTTCTTAAATAAAGGGAAATTAGAATACCTACACTCTGCAAAAAATGAAATTCCAAAGGAGATCTTAATTAAACTGAAATACCAAACTAAAACATACTTTCTTGTAAAAACGACGTAAATAGATAATTCTAAAATATAGTAAACGTATAGGATTTTGCTTGTAATGTATAAGGTGTTCAAACAATCCACATTATTGGTCTTGACAATATCCTAGCCTATAATAAAAATTTATGTGCATATTTTGAAGCATTTCAAGGGTAATACGGTTGATCGCATCGATAATTTTTTGTCGTAATTCGTCTCTGTTGTGAGGCCACTCATGTTGGTGTTTATAAATCTTGTTTTATCCCCACAAGAAAAAATCTAAAAGGTTGAAGTCAAGAGATCGGAGTGGCCATGAAATTGCGGTTCCTGTAGTGCGGAGGCGATGAGGAAAAGTTTGTGATAAGTACAATTGCATAACACGGGCAGTATGTGCAGGGCAGTTATACTGCTGATACCAGAAGTTATTAAAAGGTACGTCCATGTCTTGAAAAACACAAACAATTTGGATTTTTTACATGTAGAATTTTATCTATAATTTTACTAGTACCTACTTAGGTAAGTAGTCCAGATTTAATTAATTTATTAATTAAAAAAAAAGACTATTGTGAAAAATGTTATTCCTAAAAATTATTGTAAAAACATATCACAAAAACACATAATACATAGTTAGATACATTTCGGCGCAGCAATGAGAAATTCCGAGCTGGAATTACAAAAATCATCTTTTAAAACAACAAGTTTAAAGGTGGCCAGTTAGAACCACAGAAGACAAAATTTAAAGGTTAGCTAAAACGAAACCCGCGGGAAGAACAAGAGGATTTCAAACAACAAGGAGACAGCAAAGGAAACAGGCGGACAGCAGAGGGACATCGGAGATGCAACAAGATGTTTTTGTCGTTGGCCAGTACCTTGTGACTGAGGGATTGTACTGTCCCTGCAAATAAAATGTAGATTCATCTGTAAATAATATTTTTACTATAAAATTCCCTTCGTCAGTTTTTTCTCCATTACAGTTACACAAAATTCAGTTCGTCTCCCTCTATCTTCTTCATAAATCTGTTGATGAGTTTGAAGTTTGAAGTAGCGATATTCTTGTCTTTTAAAAATATATCACACAGTTCGTGACGGAATTCCAACTTGCTCAGATACTTTGATGCTTTGATGAACAAGGTTCACCGGTTTCAACAGTGCTGTAAACTTCAACTTCTTCAAACCTTCAAACCTTTGCTCTCGGTTCTTTACTTTTGTCAATGCATTTGCGGCACTTGACGATACATCCTGTCGACGCAAATGTATGAATGATTTTTAACACCGTACTTTTTGCAGAAATTGGTCTATTGACGAAAGAAGATATACCATTTTATTATTTAAATCCTTTCTGCTGTAGTGTAAATAAACATTGTGAAACAATTGAGAGAAGAAGAATTGTAACAAATAAATATACAAAACTAAATCATATATAATATAGTCCGAACGATACAAGTGTCTGTAGATGTGAAGAGACCTGCAGGGTTAAGTGAATCTGATCTTGTTACTTTTTAATAATCAATATGTTTAATTTCCTAGAATACTAACATGTACAGGGGTGTACGGCTTTAGAATAAGGAGCAACATTGAAAAGAAGCGAAACCACAAAGCTACAGAGTACAATAACTACGTTGGCGGAAAATAAAAATGATGACGAAAAGTATTGTTTAAAATAATGTATTTTTAAATTCTGCTTAAAGTTTGCAGGTAACATATTGACTTGTGCTAATATGCTACGTCCAGGGTAAGTTTTCTTTTTTCAGCATTGTATCTTGTATGAGGCATATTAGAGCTGAATAGTGGTGTATGGTTCAGGGAAGTTGCTAGCGACTGTCACATACTAATCTTGGCGAAAGATTAATGGAATTTACTAACAATAAGAGTCTACTAAATCCTCAGAACTAAGCCCCAGAGAGAATATTTGAGGTTCCATGGAAGCCAACCAGTGCAGTGATTTCCCCATCATTTACAAACAGTACACCTACAATATTAATTAGGTTTATACCTGTAGTTGAGCATGTGATAACACAAGCTATCTACCATGGTAGATACAGTGTTTTAGAAGGAATGTAGCTTACACTTACTAGACAAACCGATGCAGTACAGTACTACATCCCTCACTATCGATGTAACACGAATAGGCACGGAGTCAACTAGCTGCCACGCATGGTACGTGAAGCGACGGGTAATTATTTCTCTTCAACTTTGTTAGAAAACATATTATAAAATACTACAGAGTGTTGATACGCTACCTGTGTTCGGCATTCACAAAAGTAACATTTATTTGGAAAAAGTATTTTTACACAGTCGTTTATAGACTTCTAGGATCGTATCGTGAATTATTTGCTACAGTGTACCATACATCTCATTAATTCGCACGTTTTTGCGTTTTATAATTTGTAATCTTATTATTTGTTTCTATTTGCTTCTGAAGTTTCTTATATTTTTGTAATACTAGTGGCTTAGCTAGTGTCGTTGGGCGAGGAAAGAATGCGGAAGATTTACTTTCAGAGTTCTCTCCCAACTTCTTCTCACATCTCTTCTAAAAACCCGTCTATAAAATTCTATCTTATTATCCAGATAGTTTTTCCACTTTTTTAGGTCAATGATAACACTGCAATTCGAACCAAGATCAAATTTATTCCAAAACCTTTACAATATATATAATCTGGTTTTCGTAACAACTTCGTCAGTGGAATAAAATTGACATTTATTTCATGTCAAATTATAAATAAATAACTAGCTATGCCTATCAACAAAATTATCTACAGACAAAGAAATTCAGTGATATATAGGATTATGTTTACTATATACTGGACAATTTAAAATATTATGAAATGTAAATTTATAATCATAACACTATGCTCCTTATATCAATGTATTTTTTCATCAAGCTCTAACAATTCTGTTCAAGAACTAGGGGAAAACATGGCAAAAAAACCTAGACAAAAGCTTAATTTTATAAAATTCAGGCGTGGTTAGGTGATTAAATTATTATAAATAATATTTAAATTTTCTATATCTGTTCTAAAATTGACCGCGTTGTTTTCTCTTTTAATGTATATCATTTCACATATTAACCTTTTTTTATAACTATTTTCTTTTTTCAAAATCCTAACGTTTTCAAAATCAAAGTTATGTCGTAATTCTTTAGAATGCTTAGACAAAGCAGTTTCCGCGGTTATGTTATGCGTTACAGTGTATTGAAGATTATACAGTCGTCTTTTTTTAATACTGTCTAGTTTGCCCTACGTAACATTTATTACAGTCTTTGCATTCTAATTTATATACGACATTACTTTGATTATCTTTTTTAATCTTAGTTTTTAAATTTGTAAATAACTGTCTTTTATTGTATGGTGTAAATGTAATGTTTATATCGAATTGCAGTGTTATCATTTACCTAAAAAAGTGGAAAAACTATCTGGATTATAAGATAAGTAAAAATACATATACTAATAAAATTCTATATAATTATGGATTCGTTAGTTCAGAAAATTTCATTGACGCGGGCTACAAATAGAGGAATTTTACCAAAATGCAATGATGTACTTGAAAACTTCGATTCTGAATCAATAGCCGGCGCTGACTGATCCGCTTTAGTGCATAATCGTATACTCCGCACTTCAGCACATTTTATCAGAAAGTTATCGCCACTAGTAATGTTTACATTTTGAGTTGACGTTACCATCTAATATCTGCTATCCTCCTTTTAGTCAGAAAGTTTTCGGCTCCAGCGTGGTTGAAATATCGAGTTACCGTAATGTTCTGACTTCTTAGCCTCCCGCAGAATCCACTTACGTTGGCAGCGACTTTGTAGGTTTTTTATTTGTTTATTTATTTTGGAGCTATATTTTGTTTTATTTTATTGTATTGTATATATTTACACTACTAAGACGGGGTCCAGACCCGCAAGAAGTACTTGTAATAAAGACATCAACCGTGAAAGCCTTCGATATCATTAAATGCTGTCATCTCTACTATGTACATATATTACATATGCGATTTTAAGTAATAGTCTTGGGTGTATTAGTGGCTTTAGGTTTTCGGTAATTTATTTTGTCACTGCATTCAACATTTACATTTTATCTCTGAAAATTACGCACAAAACGTAATGATTTGCGTTAATCCAACCACATTTTTTATCAGCCTTATTGCGGGTATATGCTACACTTGAACAATGATCTAGTGTACAATTCCAACAGGTCACAAAAATATGATTGATATGCATATAACATATGTATGTACTATCGAGGGCAAAAGTAACGACTCAAAATACAATAAAACGCGTCTATTGTAGGCTTTCCGTCTTGACTCGTTATTGAGGTAAACATAACTGACGCACGCCAAATGGCAGCGAGCAAAGAATTTAAATCAATCGAATATATTGAAAATGAATATGACACTGAATTCGGCTAAAACGTAGATAAATCAATTAAAGGAAAAAAGTTTACGATAAATTACTCATCATTTTATCATGCAAAATAATGATCAAACATTTTTTTTTTCTTCGATTTCCTGAATACCTATTTAGGTGTCGGGTGCGGATTCCGGTTCTTCTTGTATCCATTTCTTCCATTCTCTTCTATTTCTTGACATTAGTCGCATTTCTTCCAAGGTCTTTCCCTTTTCTCTCCCTATTTCTTGAATTTGATTTATCCATTTTCTCCTGGGCCTTCCCCTTCTTCTTGTGGTTAAGCTTTTTGCTTCCATTACTTTTTTAGTGATTCTACCGGTCTTCATTCTTCTCACATGCCCATACCATTCTAGTTATTTCTTCTTTATTTTTTCTATGATTGGCTCTTGTTTTGTTATAACTCTGATGTCTTTATTTTTAACTTTATCCCACCTTGTTTTCCCAGCTATTCTTCTTAGATGTTTGGTTTCTATTGCGTTAATTTTTGATTTGTCCATCCTTCGCAGTGTCCAGTTTTCGCAAGCATAAGTTATTATTGGTAATGTTACCACATTGTGTATTTTAATCTTAACTTCTATGTCTATGTCTCTGTGTCCCAGTATTGTCTTGTTTAGTGCGTAATATACTTTTGTTGACTTATTTGCTCCATTTGTTATTTCCGCGTCTGTTTTTCCGGTCATTCGTTACTATGCTTCCGAGATATTCATACGTTGTTACCCTTTCCAGTATCTTGTTTTTACATTTGATGTCTTTGTTACTGTTGTTATCTCGATTTTCATTTATAATCATTACTTTTGTTTTATCGATGTTAATTTCCATTTTTAGAGTTTCTATCTCTTTCGTCCATATATTAACTAGTTTTTGCATTTTATTTTTCGAACTGCCTATTAAAACCACATCGTCTGCGTATAGAAGACTACTTATTTTTACTGGTTCTAGATCTTTGTAGCCAATTAGAGTATTTAAATGTTCTGTTTGTGTTTTAGTTTGTTTAATCAACTTATCCATAATCAAAATAAATAGTAGCGGTCTTAGACTATCGCCTTGTTTTATTCCATTTTTCATTATGAATTCCTCTGATTTTCGTCCCGCTATTTGTACTCTTGCTCTTACGGTATTATATACGCTTCTGATCGCTCTAACTAGCGCGTTGGGTACCTCCATTTCTTCCAACGTTCTCCATACTTCTCTTCTATCTATTGCATCGAATGCCGACTTTAGATCGATAAATGTTAGATACATTTCTCCTCCTTCCCCTATTTTCCTCTCTATTATGTTTCTTATAATAAAAATATTATCGTTAGTTTGCCGCTTTGGTCTAAAGGCTGCTTGTTCTTCTTCTAGTTTGCATTCCACACACCTTCTTAATCTATTTTCTAGAATTCGTGTATATAACTTGTAGATCGTTTGTGCTAAGCATATTGCTCTATAGTTCTCACAGTGGGTTTGTTCGCCCTTTTTATATATTGGTACTATTAGATTTTCTTCCTAGTCCTTTGGTATTTCCTGTTTGTTCCATGCCTCCCTAAACATGTTCAATATCCATTCCTTTCTCTTTCTTCCTAACCATTTGATCATTTCTGGGGCTATTCCATCTTCTCCCCCTGCCTTTCCTGTCTTAATTGTTTGTATTGCCGCTTCGATTTCCTCCATTTTTACATCTTGCCGCCGTTCCTGCTCTTCTCTATTTATATCTTCTTCCATTATCACAGCGTGTTTATTGAATTTGTCGGTATAGTGTTCTGTCCATGTCTCTAGAATTTCATTTATTCCTGTCTGTAGCTGATTACTTTTATTTCTTTTCTTTTATTTCCTCTCAGTCTTTTAATGTTTGTACAGAATTTCCTGTCATCAGTCTTATGCACTTCTGTTATTTGTTCGCCAAAATCTCTCCAGGAATTCTTTTTCGCTTCTCTTACGGCCTTCTCTACTAGGTTTCTCCTGGCATTATATTCTTCTTTCTCTGTTTGTTTCCTTGTTTGCATATATTTCTTCCAGGCTAATTTCTTTTCTTTCACCAATTCTTTGATTTCCTCGTTCCACCATCTCGTTCTCTTTAGTTGTTTATTGTACTTTCTGTTTCCACATATCCTCTCCGCAATTGTCTTCACTACTGATTTAAACGTATTCCATCTTTCATCTAACGTCCAATGCGTTTTCTCTTTTTCCAGTCTTTCGAATTCATCATCGGTGTATTTTATATACTTATTTCTATTTTCCTCTATGTGGAGCCTCTGTACCGCTAAGCTGGTAAATTCCGGTATATCGGCGGTTCTACTTATTCTGACAAGAAATCTAGCTGTTACTAGCCTGTGGTTCGATCCTATTTCAGCTTCTGTTTTTGTTTCAATTTTTTGAATGGTTTGCGTTAGGTCTTGCGTATATGCTATATAATCTATTAAGCTTCTGGCATTTCGTTCTTCCGCTACAAACGTATACTTGTCCTCTAGATTTTGATACCACATCGTATTTCCTATTATTAAATCGTTTCTTCTGCAGAAATCTATCATGCTAACTCCATTTTTATTTAAAGCTTCCTCCCCATATCTTCCCATACATCCCACACCTCTGTTTTGATCTTTACCAACTCTACTGTTCCAGTCTCCCATTATTATTGCTGTCTCGTTTTCTTCTCTGGCTTCATCTAGTTCCCTCTGCAAATTTATATAGAACTCCAATACTTCTTCCTCTGCTGCTCCTTCTACTGGACCATAAATCTGTATTATGTTTACTATTTTTTTCTCATTTAATTCCACTGAAAGTACCATTATTCTCGAATTAACAGCTTTAAATTTTATTACTTTATTATTTATTTCTTCTGTAACTATTATTCCTACCCCTTCCCTTGCTCTCTGTTCTTGCTGAAGTCCAGAATAGTACAGGGTATATTTGTTCGTAATCTGTATGCTTCCCCTTCCCTTCTTCTTTATTTCACTTACTCCTAATATGTCTAGTTATTGCTTTCCATTTCTTCTATTATTTCCATATCTTTTCCTGTTAGTGTATTTATGTTCCATATGCCTATGCCTATCTGCTCCTCTCTGGTATGCCATCCTCGGTTTTCTACGTTTATTATTTTTTCTGGTTTCGAATCACTTCTTTCACCTTTGACTACCTCTCCATTCATTTCTGTATTATTACTATTGCTCTCAATTTCATTCAGTTTATTGATTCTGTTTTGCTGGGTATCCCAAACCTCCCTACTGTTACTATCCCTGTCGTTCTTTCCTCCAATTGCTTCTCTTGCTAATTTTGCCCTTTTCCTATTACTGCCCTTACCATCGACACTCATCTCAATATTTGACCTATCAGTACATAACCTAGTCGTGTTCCATCTTACATTTTGCCCTGTCGTCATCCATTTGTCCACCTCTACCTGTTTACCTCCTAGTTTTTTGCTTCTGTTCTAATATCCGACTCTGTGGTTTTTTCTAGTCTATTTTCCAGTTTACTCCATTTCCATAGTTGTCCATTTACCTCAATTTTTTGAAATTTTTACTTTTGCTCCTCTTGCCCTTTCACTTTTGGCTATATCCCTTAGCTTCTTTTGAATCCCTCTCTCATTATATGTTAGCTCTGGATCGATATATATCTTCTTACCTTAATTTTCCCTACTCCTTTAATACCAACATCTTTTCTTCCCAGGTATTCATTTCAAGCTTCCATATGTTTTCCTTAATCTTAAACGCTTTTCTCGGTATTACCTTTATATTCATCTCATTTTCTAGTGTCTTTCCTATTTCATTATTTATCTGATTCATATCTTCCGTTTCTACTGTAATTCCGGTAATTACCAAGTTGTTCCTTATTTTCTCCCTTTTTAGGCTCTCCACCTCTTCTTTTGTCTCATATAATTCGTTTTTGAGTTCTTTCCTTTCCTTATTCCAATTCTCCTGCATTGATATTATTTCCTGTCTCATACTCTTTACTTCTTCGCAATTATTTGTTACTTTATATTTAATATCTTTAATATCCTCTCTCATCTATTCTAATAATTTTACTATATCTTCCATTTCTCCTCTATTAATCTGTTTGTCTGTTTCGACCTTCTCGGGTGGTGTCCTAGTTAATACTTTGCTTTTCTGGAAAATCCTATTTTCGTCTTCCGGCGAGGAGCCGTATTCCGGTCTTTCCCTTTTATTTCCCTTGTAACTTTCTTCCCTCTTGTGGCTTTACATTTATTTACACGTGCCTGTATTACATACAGTATGGTTTCAGCAAGATGGAGCACTGCCACATTTCCAAATCAATGTCCGGCAGTACCTGAACCAAATTCTTCCAAATCGGTGGATAGGGAGGCGCGGATCGATAGCATGGCCAGCACGATCTCCTGATCTGACGCCATTAGACCCCTTTTTGCGGGGATATGTCAAAGGTCTTGTATACAACACTAAACCCCTCAACTTAGATGACTTAAAAAGACGAATCACGCTTGCGATTAGATCAGTCACGCCTGAAATGTTGAGTAATGTTAGAAGACATTTCTATACCAGATTATCATGTTGCCAAGACGTCCGCGGCGAGCATTTTGAACATTTACTACATTGACATTAATGTTTTTCGTTTTTCTTTTTACATTATTAAGAAATAATCAGTATTACTTATTAGGTTTTTAGTGTAATGTAGCGAATTTGTGAAATAAAATAATTTTCTGTTTTTAATGTTAATTTTCGTAATAAATCTGAAAACACTTAATATTTCCGAAACAGTTGAAGATAGGTATGGGACATTGTACATGAATTATGTCTAGAATTTTCCGAAGAACCCAAAAGATAAATAATATGCAGGGGTTTCCATTTAAAATAAGAAAGTTGATATTGGCCACTGTCACATGACACACCCTGTATAATTTTTTTTTTGAAAAAATACGCATTTAAAAACACAAATCGACGTGTCCAAGCGTTTTTCCCAATACACACTCATTTATTTGTTATCGAATTTATTCCATTTGGCTGTTCCACCCTGTATATATCCTTTATTGTTTTTGAAATGCGAGTTATTCCCTTGATTATTTTTATTTCTTTCGTTGTACCTTAAAATCTCAAAAAATTTATTTTCCGTGAGTACTACTCTGCTTAACACTATATGTTTTGCGGTGTTTTTAGTTTTGCAGAGGTTTTTCTGTCGAGCGGTAAGAACCTCGTCCGGATCAACTCCTCGGAAACTCAGTCCTTCTCTCGGATATATACGTATATATGCGTTATTTATTATTTAATATTCTCAATTCTTACCTATAATTTCCGACTATACTTTATTTTCTTGTAGCGTGGATCTTTCACGTACTAATACACTGTTCTTCTGATTTATTTTCGCAACTATCAATCACTAATTACTTTATTTCCGGAGCGATTTAAAATACGACTGTTCACTTGCAATGTCCGCACCGGAATCAAACATAAATTACAATAATTATAAAATTAGAAACCTTGCGACTCCTATTATTTTCTTGCCATTCGTTTAATTCCTTAAAACCTAATAAATTATAGAGGTTCTGGAATATTGAATTGATTTTTAATCGAATTTATAGTGTTTGAATTGACCTAATAGTGAAAAACTATCTGGAACATAGATAAGTACATAAAGGTCAGAAAAGTACATATGTTATGCCTATGTTTTAATAAGCGAAATTTATTATTTTGCGATTGCGTAAATATTGAAAAATATAAAGTTCTTTAAAATGCTATTTTATTTAAATCGCTTCTTAATAAGGCCTCGGAACCAACTCGGTTTTCTATAAATAAATTTACAGATTTACTACAACTATTGTAAATGAAATTATAACATATTGCATTTACATTTCCTGCGAATCTTTCTATCTGAAATTTATCTGCTAAGTACCCGTCTATAATTACAGTCGCCCAGTGCTATATATAATAATGCTACAAAATGGGGAGTAGATACAGTAGATAAAACGTGTGATACATACTCTATAAACCAAAGAACTAGAAGGTGGCCTTTGGTAATATTTTTTCAATCACTGAATATAGCAGGAATCAATAGCCAGATTTTGTATAACGCAACAAATATTACTTCTGCATAAAAACACAGACTAATTTTTCTGAAAAACTTAGCTATGTCTTTGATGAATGATGAATAATGATTTTATTGTGATTTAGTTGTTTGGTGTTCAATTATATGTGTGGTGTATAAAATACACCGCGCCAGTAGTTATGGTAAAATAAAGGGCGCCAGTAGTTAAAGGTTAAGCAAAAGGACTTAATTATTAATGAATTGCACGAGAAAATTAGTTTGTTGAAGCAGCAAATTAAATATATAAAAAGTAGACATGCAACGAATATTCGGCCACCATTTGGTATTCGGCCTATTCGGCTACTTTTATCCTATTGGGCCGAATACCGAATATGTAGGTACTATTCGGCCGAATACTTTTAAGCAAGATGTTTTGTTGTAGTCAGGTAATTGATAAAATAAAATTTATTTATTTTATAATACTCTTATTTTCCTGATATTTTTTCCACTTCTAGGTCAATTACAACACTCTAATTCGAATAAATTTTATCTTTATTCGAACCTACAAAGTACAAAAAGTCATAAAAATACATATACTAATTTTACAATAATATATTGTTCTGGTAATCATTAAACTAGTATAAGTACATAGACAACTTCCGTATTATAAAAATTTATATAAAACGATCAAATAAATGTCTATGCACTGGAATTACGTAATGAAAATTTAGAAGTAGAAAATTATGGTTCAGGAAGACTAATTTATCTACATTTTCAGGTAGTAGTTTACTCCTTTTTTTCTCGTTCATGCGCCAGCCGAATACTTTTGCCTAATATTCGGCTCTTCGGTGATGAAGTCCGCAGAATATTCGCTTTTCGGTATTCGGCCGAATATACTATTCGTTGCAAGTCTAATAAAAAGTTTATCCCCGTAGAAAAAGCCACTATCTGGTGTCACGTATATACCTCTTCACAAGAAAAGTGAAGGCAGCAAAAATGTACCAAGGTATTTATCTGGTCAGAATATATACAGCGATGGCCAAATAGTTACGATACGACAGAATAATTCCACTAAAACGGAAAACAACCTAATTTCACAGAGGGTGAATTTGGATGAAGATAATTTGAAGGGTGATGGTGAAGGAAACGACAGCGCGAAGGTTCTGGAATAATCAAATATAGGATGGAAAACAACTACGTATAACAAAACAAAATGTTTCAGTTATTGTGTATAACGCTATTAACAATATTATTTTAGTTGGTGATTTTAACTTGGATAGTTTAATTGGGTCACGTAGCATGAATTTTAAGGAGATTATCGTATTTTTAGCCACTTTTAATTTAATGTCAGTTGTTATATTGCCAACTCGTGTCACATCTAGTTCAACAACTATCATTGACCATATTTTTTCTAATCTTTCGGAAAGTGTTTGCGTAATCGATAATATTATATCTGACCACAGGACAGTTTTATCGGGTTAGAGTCGGATTAGTGGGACAAGAAGACATTATAGTAGTTCAGCTATTGATGTGTTTGCCTTCTCTCTTATGAATGAGTCCTGGCGGGAGGTCTTGACAGAATGAATGTAGCTTTCGATAATTGTTTAAATACTTTTCTTTTTTATTTTGAGGCACATTTTCCTAAACAACATTTTACTTTAAACAAAGAAAATAACATGGGCTACTGACGATGTAAAAATATGTAGTGCGCGATTGAAAGCTGATGGTTTAATTCCGTGAATTACGAGAACTTTACAGGGAAGCTAAACAAAGTTTAGGCTGGTACAGGACTCTAAACGTTCATATTATCAATCAAAAATCAGTAGATCTTCAAATTTATTTCTAACCACTTGGAACCTGATGCCAGAATTACATAGGTAACTAATAAATCAAATAATGTCAATAATATATCTAAACCAAGATGGGTTGTTTGAAAACCCTGAGGGGGGAAGGGGGGAGTCCCGTCATAGGTTACAGACTGGATGAAGTCTTATTTAAGTAATAGATGTCAGTATGTTAGTATAACCTGTAAGCAAATTGGTCATTTTTCACATTGTAAGTCGGACTGTCGGGGAGTACTCTAGGTATCCCGCAGGGCTGTGTTTTGGGTTCTGTACTGTTTTTGCTTTACTCTAACGATTTAAGTATTAATATTTTGGATCCTCGTCTGGTTATATAGGATGTTTCTTATTTCTGATGAGAATGAGAATAATTTGCATTTAAAGTGTCAATCGTCACTGAATACGATGAGCGATTGCTGTAGCAAGAATTTGTTGCATCTAAATGCAGGTAAAACTCAGGTCCGTAGTCCGTTTTCACAATAGGAGGAAGAACTGTAATAGTATAGGACTGACAGTGAGTCCTCAAGTATTGAATAACATTGACAGTTGTCAATTTCTGGGGCTGACTATAAACAAACATTTGAATAGGAAATGTTGGTCACTAGACTACATTCAATTTGCTATTTATTAGAAATTTAAAATGTGTAATGACCTTAAGTCAGTTAATTCCAATTTATCATCGTTAGTAGGCTCTAGATTGGCTTATGGAATTTGTCTATGGGGTCTATCCACTGGGACAAATCAAGTTTTTATTGCTCAAAAGCGGATAATTAGGGTTATTGCTGGTGTTTCGGATTTTCACACTGTCGGAATTTGTTTAGGAAATTTCGTGTCTTGTCTCTGGCTAGTCTTTTTGTCTATCAGTTGTCGATATATATTTTCACCAATAAGTATTAGTTTAATTTAATTGGGGATATTCACCACATTGCAACCAGGCAAAAAATATTTTTTGTGTGCCGTATGGAAGATATGATATCGTACGTAATTCCCCGAAATATGTAGGTTTAATATTTTTTAACGAGCTCCCAGTAGAAATACGTATCTGTAAAACTTTAAATAATTTTAAATCAAAATTAAAGAAATATCTGGTTGATCGCGTCCTGTATACAGTCGAGGAACCAGTGGCGATCTGATTTTGTGTTTTTATTTAATTCTAATTGTAATTTAGTTTAATATTTTAATTTTAATTTTAGTTATCACCTGACGACGAGTATTTTAATACTATAATTTTAATCTCTTGTGATGTCCCCTTTACATTAATGCTGTTACTAGTTATGTTGTTATTATTATATTTTGTATTATTATACTTTGACTACATATGTTGATATCATTGTAGTTTGGTCATAACAAACAAAAAATGAATGAATGAATGGTACGGATATGTATCGGAGGAAGACACCAAAGTCTATTACATACAATTTAGAGAATTATTTTCTCCTGACTGTAAAGTGTAGCAAGGGATTGCGGGTATACATCAACAAGTAACAAAGGGTGAAATTCTTGGCTTATGGAAAGCAAGCCATGCATAAGAGATATTGCGGAACGTGTAAATTTTCAAGAATCGTGTTGATTTATATTTATGATTTAATGAATTTATAAATAAGCACACGGAGAAAAATTTATAGTATTTATAAGTATAAATATACTGCATTTTAGTATAATTTATTGCTATATATAGGACAGCAACATAGCATACTAAATTTAACAATAAATTTATTCCTGGAAATTAAGTACCTATTATACTTCAATTTACTATATTTTATAGTAACTTTAAGTAAATTGCTTGTACTACAATTAGCAATAATTTGTACTAACAGATTTACAAAACCTTTTCACAAATACAAAGACCGCGTCATACTGCATCTCATTCTTTTTACGTACGAGCGCCTTAAACCTTCTCTCTCTCTCATTTGATTAGTGTTCCAACGTGCATAAAGTGAAACTACCTTTATTTAAAAACCAATATAAATACTTTAAAAAACCAATGAACTAGTTTTGCTAGATGTTGTAAATTATTTTTATTTAAAAATTTCATCAAATGTAGCAAACCTTTTGTTTTAATCTTAAAACATTTTGTTTTAAGATTTTAGGAACAAAATTGTTGTTGGCCATTAAACACAGTGTTCGTAATTTTAATACAATTTATACTATTCATAAGTATAAATTTCTAAATAAAATGTTTTGCTGTCACATTTTTCTCAGTGCAATTATTTTAATGCAACTAATTGGCAAAATGCCGTGTGTCGTTGGCTTGCACGATATAGAAGGGCAGGTCACACAAGAACGAGACCAAAAACTGGCCAACCTAAAAACCAACAGTGAAAGAAGATGCTCTACTCATTGCATCTGAAAATCCTTTTCATTCCACTAAAATACTACAAGAGCGAACACACCTTAAATTGCAGAAGACTGGCAAAGATTATGGATTTTCGGCCACATCATGTTCAGAAGCGGTTAAATTTTGGCGTATACAACCTCTATCGTGGTTGGGTAGACGTAGTGTTCTGCGATGAAAAGCTATTCTACACGAATGGTCCACACAATTGTAGGATGTATTGTTCAACTAATACTAGATTTCAGGAGAAACATGTTTTGAAAAGCAGAGCTAGCGGTAAAGTTAGTGAAGCCTATTGGGGTTGGATGTCATTGCGGAGTGTTAGTGATTTATTACCCATTACAGCACTTTTAACAGCAGCTGGTTATGTAGACATCCTCGAGCAGTATATTCTACCACTAGCATATGCAAATGGGGGTGAAGTAATCATAGTGCATGAAAATAGTCCAACACATACATATGTACGTTGGTCACCGTGGGAAAATGGTTAACATAGCATCTAGAGATTGTGAGCGTGGAATGGCCTCCGAAATCTCCAGATCTCAATAGAGCCTGCTGTTAAAATTAGTACGCTGTTCGTATGATTTTGCAGAATATGTTTTGCAGAACCAACGGGCTGATTTTCGACAGCGATGTTATGAAAAGTGGAATGAAGTTGCCCCAGACGTCTGTCGAAGTTTGGTCAATTCAATGCAAAGACGATTAGAAATCATAGTAGTGGGTAGGTGTTACATGAAATATTATATACATTTAACTTTATGTTTTTAAATATTTAATTTAGAATATTTTCAATTCCGTTTCGGTTTAGAGGTTTTTCAAGTTTGTATTCACAGTTTGAACATTTATTTTATTTTTTTTTTAATTTAGAATTAAACACTTTTCTGTGTGTAATATTGTTTTCAGTTTGACTGTCTTCACTTATCTTCCTTATTATTTGAAATAAATTATTAATTTGCTTAATGTGTATTTTATATATGTAGAATAATTTATGTAATAACTACTTTGATACACAATATTTTGCTTATGGTTTTAAATTAATTTGTAGCATATTACTAAATCTATCTAAATTGGGATTGAAGAAATATAATAATTATTTTATTTGTGTTTATGTGTTATTAATGGGTGTTGGTAAACGCTATACTACGTAACGATACAGAAATTAAATCATTTGAAAAAATATATCTGCAGCGATTTTCCCATTCATTTGGCATTACGTAGCTATTTTAAATGTGTGCATACCAACTCATAAGCAAATCACTTTATTACTACAAACACCCAGTTAAATGTAGAAAGGTTTTGTGTGCATCTTTAGGTCGACGTCGCTTGTCGGGTGAGTCGATTCTAAAACGTTCGAGTGTACACCTCGATGCAAAGGTATCCGGACACGTATCGACAAAGAAACACCTGCCGCACAATATTTTGTTCCGTACGGTATACTGACACTCCGCCTATTCGGAACAAATAATTGTGCGGCAGGTGTTTCACTGTCGATACGAGTCCGGATACCTTTGCATTCAATTGTACATACATGTTACATAATTTTTTAACTCGAAATAATTTCGCTTTCGTTGCCCTTGACTTACAAACATATAATCTTCGAACTATTTGAGTTGAAATACATAAATAAATTTTATTACGATAACTTAAGTAACATTGTTGCGTCGATTGGTTTTAGGTAATCGTTAATGAGATATCATTTCGGGATACGCTTAACATATCAAACGAATCTCTGATGTAGTTACTGTGTAGCTGCAATATTCTGGTGACTGATAGTTGTTAACCTTGAAATGGTTTGAATAATTCGTCCGCAAAAATTTCATGGTGATTGTGTCTGTATATATGTAAAAGGCGACAAGGTCGGTTCAGAGATGAATGACATTAACAATGCAAATGATATATAATACATACCTTTATTGTGTTAGAATAAATTGCCAGATGTTGACAAAGGTTATACATAGATTGTTGGGCAATAGTTTTTTCAGCTATTCCTTGTTTGACGCTACGTTTTCCGTGTGTTCAGTTCTTAAACTTCAACGCCTCTAGAAAAGATAGCAAAAGTACTTAATTATAAGTTGTCGTTTGTATAAATTTAACACTGTTAGTGTATGTTGTCGATTTTTCGGTTGTCATATGTAAGTTATAAGATATCGCATTTAATGTAATAAAGTATTTTCCATCTTTTTTGGAGTTTTAATACTATAAATGGAAAATCTTCGCGTTCGACCGCGTTACTAATCTATGATATTCAATGATTTATATTAACAGAGATTATTTGGATTTTAGTTCATAATTACTATCGTAAATCGTATGAGTCGTATCATATTTACGTATAACCTGGGCAATTATTCTATATACGTATACTAGTAATTAAAATATAATATAATACACTCTGGAAATAGTTAACGAGCACACATGTTACTCTGAACGCGTGGTTCTAGCGCAATGAAATTTGGTATAGGAGTAGTACAAAACTAGTATAACTTACCTTCATGCGGAGAGCGCTGTAATACTGCTGGGACGGGATGCATCAATAGCAGGATTATCCCCTGCGAGGGGCGCGTATCATTGCTACACGACGAGGCATGGAGTCAATAAGTCGTTGTATGGCAGCGCGCCAGATAACGTTGAATTCCCCGAGCGATCATATCCCAGATATGTTCGAACGAATTCAGATCCGGAGAATGACCTGGCTATGGAAGCATTCATATACGGTACTCTTCCACAAAGGCCTGTACTACACGTGTGACGTGCGGTCGAGCGTTGTCGTGCATGTACAGCAGACGTTCGCGTCGCCGAACATAGGAAAACGCAACTGGCCGCATCGGCGTCCCGTTATCGGTTGCTGTACACACACCAGGCGTGTACGTCCTCCATATATAACGGCAATCCATACCATAGTACCCTGCTGGCGGTGTATATGGCGTGGTTGAACGCACTGCTTGAGTAGACGCTCATCAGGTTGCCGACGAACCAGCATTGGCGCATCACCGACTGCCAATTAGAATCTTGATTCGTCAGAAAACAAGATGTGCCTCCACTCGACAACCCACCGATGCCTTGCGTTAACCCACTGGTAGCGTGTGCGGTGGTTTCCGGGAGGGAGCGGAAGCCGCTGCAACGCATGCTATGGTTGCGTGAGGCCGTCCCGTTCGTAGCTGAAGGCGCGTATGTTCTACCTCAATCCATTCTCGCCACGCCCGTTGCACGACCAGCAATGAACGGTTGAGACGGCGTGCGATCTAATGGAAACTCAACGAATGGTGTGATCGATCCGGCATTATGCAGCGACTACAACTATACTGTACTGTATACTGGACCTTCACATCGCACTAAGAACGACCGGTTTCTCCCGTCTTTTCCGGTCTCCATGACGACGACATTTTCCGGCGGCGATAGCTAAAGTCGAAACTCGTTACATAGACTCGTCTATAGGAAACCTTGATGTGCAACTTTTATGGATGCACCTGCACGCATTAAGATTATACACAGTGTGCTCGTCAATTATTTTCACCAGTGTATATATAACAGTCTAAATAGGTTAAAATAACATCCAATAGATATATGACTTTAATATCATCTCTATGAAAGTGTTTTTTATTTTAATTAATGGTATATTTAGAATTGCATCCGATGTAAGTTTAAAACATCTTATATTAATAATCTTTTTAACTTAAAGACGTTTTGCAAATCTGATGCTGGTCTGAAGATGTGGGTGTGACCCCAAAATTGGTAGTTGATTGATTATTAATAAATTAATTAATAAAATTACCGATGACAAGATATTGTACCTCTTCACCATTAGTTTATTACGAATATGAACTCACGCACGGTTCACATTGGGAGTTTTTAAATGTACTTGCTAGTGGCTGCTCAAATACTACGTGCCTGAATGTTTGCAAGAGCGGTGTATGTACGTATCTACATATGTGTATATGTATACGCAAACCTCTATGCTGTATATTAGTTTTCATTTTTATATGCAACTCTGCATACCCTCATGTGTCAGTAACAGATGTTTAATACACATACTAGATATCGAAGGCATAAATTACTGAAGCAAGTTATGCTATGTACAATACACACATATGAAACACACTGTGTTCACATTTGTGTATCTACATACATACATTTATGTAACAATTCCGAGGCACTCGGCCTAAACGTTTGGCTGCTATTCCAAGGTGGATTCAGGCATTCAATTCTGACATGTCACGCAAACTTTATAGCAAGCCTTGACTATAACCACATATTCATTATTCCGTTAATACACATTCACATTGCTGCCAAGTCTAATTAAATACTATGCTCTGACGAGTATGCAATCTGTTTTCAGAAAGTCTAACTTTGTTAATACTAACATTAATTAATTACTAAAAAAGGCTGGGGTTTCTGTTGTAAGTATTTTGAGGGTGCATTCCCAGTATACAGTTTATGACGTATTTCTGAAAATTAGTTTTTCGTTAATCATAATTACGTGTCTAACGATGTTTAAGTGCATTTTGAAATATATTTCTATGCACAAAAACAATAATTCTGCTTGAATCTGATATGTTGATAAATGAAATAAAATATTTCCAGGTTATTTTTCAGTTACGTTGTTTCATACTGTGATGCTATAGTTTTATTATATCTATTGCAGCTCCTTTTAGAATACTATGTTCGAAGATTTTAGAATAATATATAAATTAGTAATACTGCGAAAATATTGGTTTATTGTATAGGTTTTCCTTGGGATAATTTGAAATTTCTTCAGAAAATTTACGCGAACTACGTGTGACAATGATTGATGAGCGATCACGAATTGATAGCAGAGTTTACCATAGTTCAACTATATGGAATCCCCTAGAGAGACAATTAGTGGCCTGAATTATTGCATAAAAATATATTAAAATAGCACAAATGTGGAATTTTTATTCTTTGGACTTCGTGGATAGATTTTCTGCAATGGCTACTGAAACAGTGTTGAATGAGATTAAGTTTTTGAATCGGATTAATTCTGGATATAGGTAGTAGTCATTCAAAAAGGGAGTTTAAGGGCTGCGACGCTAGTATCACCTGTGCAGGAGCCAACAACAGCAGCTAAGGTGTGTTAATCCTATTCTGTAGCTAGCAAATATTCTAGCTACAGGTTAAGGCTGCCACAGATTTACTACTTTTGGATCCGATTGTCTGAAACGATTGTCGGATCAGGGCATCTGACCCTCAGACACTTGTAAGTTTATACGATCATATCGCACACCTACGATCAGATATCGGATCGGACATCCGGCTCGGATGCAAGAACAGTGCGTCCTACCAATCGGAGCTAGTCAAAGTTTCTTTTTCCGGTGTGAAAGTAGAAAAGCAATTGCCAGTAACTCTTCATCGTCCATTTTCTATGCGATGTGTTTGGAACATACTCACTACATTGCAAGGACATTCAAATAATTATTGAATGTCGTTGCAATGCAGTGGGTATGTTCTTACAAGCACAGAAGCACAGAATGGCTTTTATGCAATGAATCGGGACTGTATACTTTTTTTTGCCATCGGCAGTCTATCACATCAGAGTAACTATGTTTCTTTGCGCCAGAGTTTATCATAGCTGTGGTAAATAATATCCTGTAAGTCAATAGAAAATGAAAAAGGACAGCGCGTGCGAAAAGTAGATGATGACACTGCAGCAATTGCGTGTGAAGTCCATGGTTTGCTTATATAACTGCACGATTTAAAATGTATTGATCGCGGAGTCTCCGCAAGTCGCTATTTGTTTTTATTTACATTTATTTTTAAATGTTCAGCATTATATGGAAAATATTTGGATGAAACGTGATATATCGCTGGAAGGGGTATAGGAAATGGTGATGATTGTTACGTGAGAATTAATCCACTAAACCGTATTTTAGTAAGTTTTCTAGAGCGCTTGTCTTTTTAACTACGACATACCTACATTTTTTGAGAAACGACATTTATCTAGTTAGTAACTTATTCGAGGAATTTACGAATTGTTTCCTACCATTTTTACTTTTCACATGCTTACGAAATCTTTGTGTGCAGCCACAGCACCTATATACATATGTATGTAAATTATAATCTCAGATATGTACATATGTATGTAGAAAAGAAACAGCAATTTATTATGTTTGTAAACTTTTCGAGCTCGCCGACAAAACCTCAGATTGATAAAAGAGTCAATGCAGTAATATTACTAAGAGAAAGGAACACGATTTTTCGTCCGTGAATAATAAAGGTGAACTACTGTTTCTCACGATAAATCTCTGACTGTCGTAACTTAGTAGCTAACGCAGCTTTTGCCTTTTTTTGTTGCAGGCTGAGAACAGGGCGCTGAGATTGAAAGAAAATTTGGTGGTCTCGCAGTATGGGGACGAATCTGTTTTTGTACCTGGTGTTCAAATGTCATTGCAGAGCTTCGAGACTACGGATGGAAGACTTACTTGGAATTATTTCGATGAAGCAGCATATATTGCTAGAGGCGGTCTACGAGAAGGTGAGGATCCTTACGTGAGAAATCGATTTAATCAAGAAGCTAGCGATCATCTACCAAGCAACAGAGACATTCCCGATACACGAAATAAAATGTGAGTACATAAAACTTTGAATAACAAATTGTATAGCAAACGCAAAAAATGAGGATTAATATATCGTATGACGCATAACTGTTTACCAATTATGTTCCACACTTTGGTTTAAACTAATATTTTGTTTGAGATCAAAAGTTATGTGAAATTTCGAAGTACATTAACACAGTAATTAATCTGGTATGGAATACTGTATAGGTCACATGACATGCAAAACTATTTACAATGCCTAAAAAAATAAAACCATCTTGTTATGAGTTTCGTTAAGGGTTTTGCTTTTTAAGGCAATCTTAATCTCGATCATTGGGTATAAAATGAGTTTCTATTTGGCGAAATACTGTTGATTAGTTCGTCATTATTGTCAGACATTCTAAAACCCGAGAGGCGGTTTTAAAATTAATAGATTGTATACGTTGACATTTCGACGTAACTCTCTATGATTTGTGGATTTCATATCTGTACACATACATATGTACATACATATGTTATATTCCACGGGTGTGAGACTATATCCGTTCAGTTTACTGCAATTTTGAGATCTTAAATAGGAACACCCATTTTGTAGTGCAGATTGAGATTCTACGCCATCAAGTATGTAGTTTTTGTAAAAAAACATAATAAACATACCTATATTAGGCGCTCATGGTCTATTGAGCGCTTATTATAGGCATTTTTTGTATTTGTTATGTAGTTCTTGTTTCTGATTTTTTTTTTAGACTCGTAACAGATTGAGCTGTAATCCCAAAAACATGGCTGTAAACGTCTAGAAACAATACTCAAAGAAGAAAAAACATGATTTTGAGTTTTTTATTTTAACATTAAAATAACATTTCAAAAAGCCATTCCACAACGAAGAACTTTACTTTATCATACCCATTTCAGAAAAACTGTTGGAAAATGTGCCCTTCCACTTCGATGCATTTACTTAGTCACAATTGGAATTATTGCACACAACTGAGAAGTGTTTCCAGCGTGATCCTTGAACAAGCGTTGGTGGTTCGCTCAGTCATGTTTTTCCTTGTGGCTGGTACTCATGTAAAAACTTCAGATTTTAAGTGGCCCCAGAAAAAGAAATCTTCGGAAGTAAGCTCTGGCGATCTTGCAGGCCAAGACACTTGATCACCTCTTCCGAACTATCGACGACTGTAGGCTCGATCTAATATTTCTAGTGCTATTATTGACTGGAGAACCGTCATTTTGGGACCAGATTATTTGTCGTACGTTCAAGGGAAGGTCTTCAAGTAACAATGGAAGTTCGAAAAATGTTTTTATATTTTTCACTGTTTAAGTTTCCATCGACAAAATATGGACAAATAAGCTTATTGCCAGTTATTCCACATCAAAACATTTACGCTGCAAGGATGTTGATGTTCAACTTGGCGCAACCAATGGGGATTTTCGATACCTACTCCAGTAATGCATGTTGTGCCAATTTAAGGTACCGTGATTTGTGAATGTCGCCTCGTTAGAAAATAATACTCCAGCAAAATTGGGATATTCTTGTAGCGCCCGGCAATTACGTTTTCTTGGCTGTACAGTTCCTTCGCTAGAACTGCTAGAGACGCGCGCGATCGCATCCTGGAAAACATGAGTAACGATTAACAGCGTCGTTGATATTTCTACCACTTTCTCCATAGATGTAAATCATTTCAATTCTTTCTTGTAATATTATAGCCTCCGTTACTGTTCAAATATTCAACAGTAAGTAATTTGTATTGGATTAATAATTAATAATCTAAATGGAACTCGGACAATGGATACGTATTCACAGCTTGTCAAGTACATTCTCGAATGATAAAGTAAAGTTCTTCGTTGTTGAATGGGCTTTTTGAAATGTTTGACAGATACATTATTAAGATGTCGTTTGGTCTAATTTTCGCACCGAAGCATTTCGGACAAGAGCTTTTCAGCTATTTGAAGATATTACAGGAGTGTATCCAATTCTTGACGAATTGATACTACAGCGTAACCCGCTTATTGGAATACCAAAATTTACCAAGAAAATTATTCCAATAACCGGGTTATTCCATTATCCGTACCGTATACACACATAATTCGTACACATTTAACATTAAAGCAGTAGTACTGTAATGAGTGTTTCCCTTTAAGATTTAAAAATTGAGGGCGAGGTGAGGTGGGGGATCGATTTCGGCACCGTTCAGTGAGCCCCCTACATTACACCAAATCTTAGTAAGATATTTTTGTGATTTAGTGGCAGTGTTTTAGAGATATTCTGTTGGCTCAAGATAGATAACTCACCCAGTATATTCCCAACATTCTTGTGATAGTAGCAACTTGTGACAAAACGTCAAAGTCGTTGTGTTACGCCTCATAAACAATTTCAGATAGCTACATACATATACAGGGTGCCGCATTAGTGCGTGGAAGCTCGATATATCCGACATTATAAAAGTTATTAAAAAAATCATGCGAGCTCCCAGGCACTAATGTGCCACCCTATATGTATTTTTGTATGTTAATAATGTATATACATATTTGAGTACACGAACACAGCGATTGCTGGTTTAGGAGATGTTAAAAAAATTAAATTACCGTCAGAATTTCCAAACACCGTAATAAATTTACGCGGAATCCTTTCACTAAATTCCTTACGCAGTTCATACATCTGTAAGTACATACATATAGTTGAATTTTTGGATCTTGTCCGTTACGTCATTA
>SMLS01068668.1:0-47496 GCA_004785975.1 Popillia japonica
CAAATTATACAGGGTGATCCAAATTAAATGTGCACCATTGATATCTATGTACGTTATTATAGGAGCCATGTGGTCGGTTAAATTAGAAAAGATGTAGTATTTTTATGGTGATTACGATGGTGAAAAAAGATCGAATATGCAGGTAACGAGTTATTTCAAAAAACGAATATTTTTCTAATGGAACGCCCTGTATATTGTTGCGCCAGTCGATGTACAATCACATGCTTAATAAGAATGTCCATATCGAAAAAGTTGAAAATAACTGAGATAATTAAAAAGTAAGATATAGTCAAGTTGGACGAACAAAATTTATTTCCAAAGGCAATACAAGCAAAAAGTAAAAAAAAATTTCTACAGTAGATGCTCAAAGACATCACCTCCTAGTTGAACACATTTTGTGACCTTTTTAAGGCACTTTTTGTAGCTTTCAGATCAACTCTGCTTCCAATAGAATTAATGATAGTACGGATAGCGTCTTGTATGTATGTCCCACTTCTTACATATCCCCAAAAATAAAAGTCCAGAAACGTTATATCTGGCGAACGAGGGGGAAAAGGAACAGGATCATATATGGCTGTCCACTTATCTCCAAACAGTTGTTGTAGAAGTCCTGGAACTCCTTAATGATTATGAGTAGGTGCTCCATCCTCCGAGAAATTTTTGTAATAACGGTTCTAGAAATTGAGTGTGACGTCTTCCTGTGAACGAACCAATAAAGGATTTTCTGTAGCCCAATAATGATCATTCTTTGTAATATGCATTCCGCAATTAGAAAAATTTGCCTCGTCGCTCCACAGTATTTTTCGTGAAAAGTTTGGGCCTTCAACACGTTTGTCAATAAACCATCTACAAACCTGAAGCCTTCTATCGGCATCACCGTCTTCTAACGTTTGGACATGATATTTATACGGCGAAAATTTGTATTTCTTGAGAATTCATTGAATAGTAGTATAAGCAATGCCGGTTTCTGTAGATAACTGTCTTATCGAATTTTGAGGATGTACTTCAAAATCTGTTCGTACACGGCAACTTCCGTTTCTTGGGAAATAATAGCGGCACCCTTTATCCTTTTTTTAGCAAAAACGTTATTTCGAAATTGTCGATACAGTCTTAATAAGTAATAATGGTTAGACACTTGACGTCTAAGAAATAATTCACTGTATCGTAGAACTGCTGATTTGCAATTTTTTTGACACGTTAAATATGCTTCTAGCAAGTCACACTTTTTAATGTGTGAGAAAGGCATTTGCAAAACAATTTACAGCAAATTGGAAGTAATAAATACACACTTTATTTTTTCTGTTTTCACCATCGTAATCAGCACAAAAAATACTACATCTATCTAAGTATATAACAGACCACGTGGTTCCTATAATAACGGAGATACCAGTGGTGCACTCTTAATTTGGATCATCTTGTATACTATGTTCATTGATCTTTGCTAATGTATTTCCGTCAATTCGTCACCAACTCAATGAATATCTCATTAGCCAACAACTCTCTCATTATAAAAGAAAGAATCTCAGGAGGCTCCAAGTGCAAGATTAGAAAACCATAGAGATGTTATCCTCCAACGCAATCTCAAATGTTTAGAGATTAGACATCTAAAGTTTCCTTAAATGTATAATAATCGAAATATACAATTATCATTATTATTTTATTATATATACAGGGTGTTCCTAAATATCATGTACATAAGGAAGGGGGTAATTATTTGGTTTATTTAGTGCCCTGCAAAATTGCTTACACTTCAGCTTACCCTTGTAACATTTTTTATTCTTCTTTAAAAACTCCTCTGCACATTAGCCTTAGTTGTAACGTCGTTTATAAAGTTAGATGCAACACATGCAACCAATTTTACATAGGTCAGACTAAGCAGCGTCTAAGAGACAGAATAACCCAACACAAATCTGATACTAGGGTGAAACCTAAAGCATGTGCGCTTGCTAATCACGTTTTTACCACCGGACATGTCGTTGATTTTGATGGGGTCGCTGTCCTTTACGAGGAGAACAATCTCACTAAGAGACTCTTCCTGGAAACCCTTCCCATACAATTGACTGACAATACTATTAATTCAAAACCAGACAGTCAAAACTACTTTAGCAACCAACAGCAGCAGTCATTTTACAATTTTTGCCTTGGCCACATCTCTGGCTACAATGGTTCATCAATTTTAAAGTTCTTAACAATTTTTAAAGTTTTTAACTCATGTTTGTATTTGTCCAAACGGTTTTTTTAATTACGGTTACCACATTTGTGTTGGCCCAAATATATTACTTCTGTGTGTAGAAGATCTCCTGTGTTTTTTACTAAAATTTATATACTGCAGCCTATGTAAGTGATTATTTTTTGTTTTATGTTGCTTTCTGGTTGTAATTGAGAATTTTATTAAACAGGTTTTTGAAAAAGGATGGAATAACATCCGAAACGTCAAACGCTAAATTGGTATTTTATTTCTTTACAATTCAAAAAAAGCCCTAATTCCGTATTAGTCTACGGCGAGTACATTACTAGTATCATCGCAACGTCGGAGTTACATCCGAGTTCTTCATTTGCTATTTTATTATATATATATATTATATATATATTATATATGTATTATATATATACTATATATATGTATATAATAAATATATAATAAAGTTACTACCCCAATACAATATAACTCTAGCCCACAAAACCTGAAAACAATACATTTTTCTGTTCAAACGCTAAAAACAAAACTTTTTCAAAATTGAATCACCGTTGTTTAGCAAACACCGCGCGGAGGTGGTGCAAAAACATATATCGGTGAAATATCACACAATTGAAAAAAATACAGCATTAATAAAACCAACAGAGCACAAACGCAAAACACACCAACAGAACACTCTTAACACATGTCACATCGTCGATTTCAATAAAACAGCAAAAAAAACTACAGTGCTGAATCATGCTGTATAATATAATGTATAGTTGAATTCAAGAGCTGTTAGCAATTTCTGAATTTTAATAATTTTGATCACTTTGTTCAAGGATGTCACTCAAGTTATGTTGATTTAGCACATTGTTAAAACTGTTTTCGTAACCTTGCCTCTTCAATTATGTGGTTTCTACATACTTATCAATTTTAAAATGTCTGTGAATGTGTAAAATAATTTTAACTCCATTTTTAATCTATTTTTATCGCGAGATTTCACAATGCTTTAAGAAATCTATTATTATATTGAGTTCTACCTGGATGTAAAACCCTAAGAATGAAACAATATTTATTAAACAACTTGAGTTGATGTCAAAAATTATAAACGTAAATATACACTTCTGGAAATAATTGACAAGCACACCCTGTATAATCTGAACGCGTGGTTCTAGCGGAATGAAATTTGGTCTAGAAGTAGTACTAAACTAGTATAACTTACCCTCATACCCTCCCGTAACACAGCTGTTACGGGATGCATCGATAGTGGGAGTCAATAAGTCATCGTCTCGCAGCTAGAGGGATGGCCAACCATGCCTCCTCAACTCGCCTCCATAGCTGCTCAACGTTAGCTTGGGAAGCCGGATAACGTTGAAGTCTCCGATTGATCACACCACCGACATGTTCTATCGGATTCAGATCCGAAGAACGGGCTGGCCATGGAAGCCATGGAAGCACAGTGTTCTTCCACAAAGGCCTGTACTACTGCACGTACGGCGCGCTCGCAGCCCACCCACCACCAAACGCCCTCGTACAGTTCGCGTAGTGAGTGCGCCTTCTCTTCCTGCTGACCAAAAGACTCAAAGTTGCCTTGCGGACGACGCAGAAGAGCGCGGTCTTCGCGTGATGTGATCGCACGGAGCCGTCCCACTCGTGGCTGAAGATGCGTACGACTATCTCATTCTCGCCATGCCTGTTCCACAGCCGACAACGGTCGCTCGACAGGGCGCGTGATTTCATGGAATAATACACCCGCTATGTGCATCCCCACAAACATTCCTCGCGCGATCGATCCGCCATTATTCAGCGAATACAACTATATTCTGGACCTTTACACCACACTAAAAGCATCCGGTTTCTACCACCCCCTTCGGTCTCCATGACGACGGCATGTTTCACCTATTGGAGCTGCTCAGTAAAAAATGCGGCTATCGCAAAAGTCGAAACTCGCGGCATAAACTCGTCTATAAGAAAACTTTATGCTCCGCAAATTTTATGAATGTATCTTTACGCGTTCAGATTATACAGGGTGTGCTCGTCAATTATTTCAAGCAGTGTAAATCGTAGTTCGTAATTTCTTATATCTCTTTTGTACTTTTCGCTTTTAACAATAATAAAACCTAAATTAAACAAAAAAAAACTGAATATTGGTATATCGAAGAAAATTCTTGGCTCAGAATATTTTTGTTTTCGTACATTACAATATTATTAATTAATTATATCAAAAAGTTATTTAATTTATTATTTAAGTAGTAGTTTAAGATTTATTCACAACAACTCACAAAAATATGAATAAGATACATATTAAAGTAAGTTAATACACGTTAGGATTTTTAAGAAACTAAACTAAATAGACCTTATACAAGTAAATAAATATGACAGCAAAAATGAATCAGTCGAACCGACGGGAAATGAATCTAAGCTGGTTGTTATTATTTTACACTTTTACCGCTACTTAGGAAGTTAATTCGTTAGTATCGCGCGTTGTCGTGTTAGTATCACGCAACTTTAGCAGCACAATTAACTTTTTAATGTCAAGGCAAGCAAAAACTTTATAGCCATATCATAAAACAACGACAAGTATAATTTACTACTTAGCTCCGATTAAGTGCAGTAATGCATATCAACCTACTAATATTATTCCGTGTTCATCAGCAAAATATGTATAATAATTCCATAATGACTGTCTAATACATATATTATTAGTTACCGTGGTTTAGATTATAAAACTTAGTGTGGTGTATTTTACAATCGAATTAAATATTTCAATTCAAATTTTATTATTCCAAAAAAATGCTATCTTGCAGGTCATGAGTTAATACCTTACATATAATACATATTGCTTAGTAGCACATAATTATATTTCTACCACTTACAATTAGCTTTACCAACCGAAATTCAAATTTCGCACACAACATAACAGTTACTTCAATAGAAGAGAATACAAAAAACTTTTCAGACACACAGTTTCATACCCAGCCAAGTAAGATCCAAGATTGACATACATATAATGATAAACAAAAGCGATAGAGCCGCTTGTTCAAATCGAGAGTCAAATGCTTCTCAAACTTAAACAATTTTACTATAATTGCCATGAATATTGGACATTTTAAACGTATTTTCAATCAGCAGAGCAAACTTCTCCGGTTACGAATCGAGCTCAAATTAATCTACAGTTGCTCGATGAAGCAATATTTAAGTTCGTCGAAATATCAACCAAGGAGTGCTGGATGTGATGTGCTATCAAGAAGTCACTAGAAACCTTCCGCTATAGGGTAATCAAAGCAAAGCAAAAAGCAAAGTATACGGTGGTTGTGGATGATGTTTGCACACATAGATATTGCGACGAGACACCTAGTTCGTGTATACTAAATTAGTAGTAGGTATGTCACGCTGGATGTTAGACGAAGCATGTACAGATTCAGAATTGATAACTGAAGCATTCTTGCATGACAATTTTTTGGTTTTGCCTTCCAGCTCTCCGTTCTTCCAAGAAACTAACAAAATTGATGAATAGAATATTAATTCTAATTTTATTTTTCAGATTGATATTCTCGAGCTGAATAATACAAATTTTCCTAATTTAAACATTAGTAAAATAAGAGGAATTGTTGGTTATACAGGCGAAGAAATCCATCACTGCTCGCCAAATAGTAATAAAAAGCTTCTTGAGTTAAGTAAGTCATACTTAAAGTCCCTCACCGGCCTACTTACTGATCATTGCCCTCTAAATTACGACCTCAGAAAGATGGGCAAAGGTGATCAAGACTGACCGAGCTGGGATCTGAAACAGCCGAGCACACATACTTTGTGAGTGCAAAGTACTGGGTTGGCGAAGCTTTGAGCATCTGGGAGAAGCGACTGTAACGTCTGAACAGATTAAGGCCTTGGCACCCAAACTAATCCTGGGATTCGCTATAAACATCAGATTAGAAGGGCACTAAAAGAATGGGGTATTCACAATAGATCAATAGGTCGCAGTGAGAAGAGGTTATTGAGCCTGCACGACCCTTCTTCTTACAATACAGTACAATACAATTGTTGGTTAAAATCTTGATCTTGAATTTTTTGGGATGTATGCTTTTAAAACCTCTTTGCCGCTTATTTTGTAGGGAACTAAATAAATTAACGCATAACAAACAATGTTTTCCTTACCTCCTACAAGTGATCAATTTAATTTGCTAAGAATAAAATGTGACTTTACTTGATTAAATTTGCAAAATACATATCATCATCATGATTAGTAAGCCGCTTATTCTTTTAAGAATCAAAAATAGCATTACTACTCGAGATCTTTATATAAATTAAATTATTCATTATTTAGCCCAAGAAAATAAGACATTCGTTTACTAATTTGTTTTTAATTACTACGAGGTCATTAGAACATCATTTACATATGTTTTCTTATTTGTGATGGGTACAGTTGCAGTGGCTTGTAATCTTTATTCCTTTTCGGACTACCAATGCAGATCTTGTTACAAAATGACCTCGCCCAAAGTAATATTGTACTGTTGTATTCCAGCAGCAAATGGTACTTGGCTGGAAGATGCAATCCCGCCCTACCTATGTTTTAAAGTGTTGAATCTGTATGTGAAGAATGATGAATATAATGTTTGCAAAACAAACTGTTTTGAAATATATGATAACTGCAAGTGGAATTCGACTCGGCGAACAGTCTATTTTAGTTTAAGTTTGAGGTAGAAGAATTCATTGATTTCTAAAACAGTAAAGTCTATATTACTTTACTTTTGTTTTTTATTTTCTTTTCATTATTATGTTATATGCATATTTTTTAATTTTTAATTATTCTTTTAGTTATACCTTTTAGGTTTATATTACATTAGCTTATCACACATTATTAGCACTATTTTTATTTTAGTTTTTTGTTTTATTATTATTATGAATTACACTTATTATTTTATTTTATTATATCTTTAAGCAACATTTTTTTTCTTACTGTATCTGTATGGTCAGATTTCTTTTGTTAATTTCTTGTTTCTTTTTAATTCTTTAATTATCTTTGTCTTCATAGTTACTCTTAATAACAGCAAGGACTAAAACATTACACTACTACGTAGAAAATGCTCGTAGCTTTCATTGCATCAGTTCCAATAATTAAGTTTTAACCAATTTAAATTACAATAACTAGTATAAAAATAATAGATGTAGTCCTATTTTAAGTAAGTGCAAGTAAAAATGCATTTCCCAGTCGACGGCTTCTCTATTATCTCATAACTCAATATCCGCTTCTTTATTGCCAGGAAGATTAATTGGATTTTACAAATATTACAACGTGTACCAGATATACTAGATCACAGAAATTCTATTCATCTGCGGTTAGCGCATAGGAACAAAGAAAACACATAGGTACCAGAAGTGAAGAATTGCTTGATATTTCCCACAGCCAAAATAAAAACGTGATTATACAGGCGCTCTGGCTTAATTAAGGTCCATAATTTCTCAAAGTCAGCATTGGGAATGTCATAAACATGGAATGTGATAGTAAGTATAAAGAAGAACCATTCGTATTTCGCAGCATTTCTAAGTAAGTAAATCAGATTTTGATGCTTCTTCTGTCTTCACTGTATTCGAAGAAAATATATTCTTCACCCACTTTCCTACAACCCAGCGTTTCCTGTTACTTGCGAGCGAATCAAAAATACTCTTAGAAGAAGAGAGAAAGAGAGGGAAGAAATGCGAAGTCGAAATGTTGCACGCGAAAAATTGGAACCCCTAAACGTAGAGTAAACATAGTCGCGCCTTTCCTAAGCAAATAGCATTCCACGCGAGGCGATGTACTTTATTGATTAGACGGAATTCACTATAGTAAAAGCAATATATTCCCGCATAAGAGCTAGGCTGAACGGTAGCATATCGTGCCGTGGTATGTAGAAGGACGGAGTCTTTAATAACAGGAACCGGTTTATTTTATAGGAATTTTCGACGTAATTGTTTTAGGGCATTATAGAGATCGTTTAATAAATTCAGAATCTAACCATCAATTTTTGGTAAAATATTACTGTGCGAAATAATTCTATATAACTTTTTTGTAAAGTTAATGTTTTCTTTGAAATAATATTAGGTACTTTTTAATAGTTATCTTTATAAATATGTAAAACTCATATATGTAGGTACATGCATACATAAGGGAAAAGTGCAAACTGTAATTGTAGATCGGGGTAAAATTTAAATAGGTAATATGTTTATTGTAATCCTGTTTTTTCTGATTTGAAAAACAGCTGTAGTGGCTTCTAAGCTGTATTGCTTATCAAATTATTACTGCAGCTGGTGACAGATTGCTAATTATATTGATTGATACAGTGCCAATAATTTCTTCATCATAGGAGTAACCATAAATATAACACTATGTATGTATATTAACGCATAAACTATTGCTACCAATGTTATCCGTTCTCAGCAGGGGAGTCGGCAAAGCTCATATGTAGTCTTTGTATAACTGTTTTTTTTCTTTATTATTTAGTTTGTCCCCAAAATGATATAATTCGTTATTTTACTTTAAAAAGGTGTCTAGTCAGCATCTGATAATGTTGTTCTGGATCAAACTCTAGCCATCTCTAAAACGACTGCGAATTTTCATTCTTAAGCAGTGACTGAATTTAAATTTCGGTTAAAATACCCTTTGGGAAACTAATATAGAGTTCAGTTTAAGATAACAAATATAGTTCCGAAGTCTTCAATAATATGTATATGTATATAGGGTGTCTACTGAATAGTTTATGAAAATAAAAGAGGTTAAAGCTAATGGCATGGAAACTTAAATTCCAAAAAATGAATACTTTATGCCTACGCAGTAACGAGCAAATATTATTTTTTAATCTCGGTCCGCCCCTGTTGTTCGAGCGTAACGCATAAATGGATGGGCAACATAAGCAGAACCTTGGTCATTCACAGGCATTCGTTGCCTTATGTGTACATTGTGGCAAGTTATTCGAATACTAAGTACATGGACATAATTTTAATCTACGGAGAAACAGGATAAAATCTTTTACTGCACCCGTATTACGTACTGAAAATCCAACGTCTATCAGACAATGATTTTCTTCGATGAGTTACCTGTTGTGAATGATTTCGTCAAACTGCAATGTGAATTAGCACAATATTTCTCACTGAGCCGATAAAAACTCAACAGATATCCATCAGAATTCATCGAAACATAGGACATCAATAAATGTATGGGTCGGAATATTGGATGATCATTTCTTTGGGCCACATGTACTGCCCGAAAAATTAAATGCGGTAGATCATTTAAATTGTCTGCAAAATACGTTACCCGATTACTTGGATGACATACCACTACATGTACGACGACAAATGTAGTTCATGAACGATCGAGCACCTCCACATGTTGCCCGACTTGTATAAGAACATTTAAACCAGGCATTTGCATATTGGATAGGCCGAGAACGAGCGATTCTGTGGCCAGCACGAACTCTCGATTTGAATCTGTTGGACTTTTTCCTGTGAGGATACATGGAAAACTTTATTTATGATCGTCGACGCAGCGGCCTAGCTTATGAAGTTTTGCCGTCGCACAGGAGCGTGCATCCGGACTTCGTGGTAGTAATTGCGGACATTACTACTACTACTGTCCTGTTTCTCATCAAACAGTCCTCAAGACTGCCACGAATTATTTGAAAAGAAAAAAACTATTAACTACGAACGCGATCTCAAACAGTAAATTATTAATTACCAGATTATTAGGTAATTATATCGTTGTACTATAATATTGAAAGTTTCTGTAATGAAAAAACCAAAAACACCTGATTTCTACGAAAAACAAAAACAGGTCGAAATGAATAAAATCTGTAGTAAATGTGTGACCTTGTTATAAATAGCATATTTGTGAAAAGACTACATGTCCAATTCATAGAGCAGCAAGGCTGTTTCGTAAACAAATGCATTCATACAGTACAATAATCATTTATTTACATAACATTCAACTTGATAAAAAATATCTGTTTATGTCTATTAGAAATTTTTGCAGCGCCCCTTTTTTCTTGTCCACACGTGTCAGACCTGGATTCAACAAAATTTATTTAACAAAATGTCGTAATTATTAAAGGAATAATTATTTTAATTTATGATGGTAATTTTTTTGGATTTACCTTTCTTGTGATATTAGTTTTATGCTCTTTATTTTTCCAACACTATTCATTTGACACCCTGTATATAATAATATAAACAGATAAATAAAACATACTTGGGAAAGCAAAACAAGAAAAACCGAACGAACAATGGCACTGACTAATGCGTGTTACGTTAATTTATAGTTCATACCATGGTCGACCAAATCGAGCTATTCTAAATCATTTGCTAGTGAATCACTTGAGTGAAGTCGTTCCCGTCGTCTAATAAGTTCGCAAACTATTAATTCAATTCGTTGTTATAGCACTTTAACTTATGCACTCTAATCTGTATTACAAACACAAATTCATGGATATTTCATAGAAAACATATTGAGTTGTTAATTCATGCATTAATTTTCAACCAAATCCATCGATAAGAATTAACACTCCAATTTCTTGAACCGCACAGTCAGTCTAAGTGTATCTAAGGGTTTTTTAAAAAACACAATATTTATGAGCAGCAATCATGCCACAAACTTCACATGTTCAGTTATACACATAAATTTTAACATATGTATTTTTATGACCTTTTAACTTATCTTATTATCCAGATAGTTTTTCCACATATACAACACAGGCAATAAACAAAATAGTAAAATATATCACACAATTCCATACATTAACGACTTAAGTGACAAAATTAAATACGAATTTAAAAAATCAGATATAAACATTACATTTACACCATACAATAACAGACAGTTATTTACAAATTTAAAAACTAAGATTAAAAAAGATAATCAAAGTAATGTCGTATATAAATTAGAATGTAAAGACTGTAATAAATGTTACGTAGGGCAAACTAAACAGTATCTAAAAAAACGACTGTATAATCATCAATACACTGTAACGCATAACATAACCGCGGAAACTGCTTTGTCTAAGCATTCTAAAGAATTACGACATAACTTTGATTTTGAAAATGTTAAGATTTTAAAAAAAGAAAATAGTTATAAAAAAAGATTAATATATGAAATGATATACATAAAAAAAGAAAATAACGCGGTCAATTTTAGAACAGATATAGAAAATTTAAGTATTATTTATAATAATGTAATCACCTAATCACGCCTGAATTTTATAAAATTAAGCTCTTGACTAGGTTTTTTTGCCATGTTTTTCCCTAGTCCTCGAACAGAATTGTTAGAGCTTGACAAAAAAATACATTGATATAAGGAACATTAGTGTTATGATTATAAATCTACATTTCAAAATATCTTAAATTGTCCAATATGTTGTAAACATAATCCTATATATCAATGAATTTCTTTGTCTGTAGATAATTTTGTTGATAGGCATGGCTAGTTATTTATTTATAATTTGACACTAAATAAATGTCAATTTTATTCCACTGAAGAAGTTGTTACGAAAACCAGATTATAAATTTTGTAAAGGTTTTGGAATAAATTTGACTTTTGTTAGAATTGCAAGTGTTATCATTGACCTAACAAGTATAAAAACTATCTGGATAATAAGATAAATTTTAACTAAAAAAAAAAATGGAAACGTACACTCATGGTAAGTAAAGATTGGACAGTTTCGAGATAACAACGTATTGAAACTGTCCAATCTTTAGTTACCATGAGTGTACCTTAGGTAAAATGCTTTGTTCCCAAGGTTGATTCAGATCTAAGAAATACTCTTTCTTTTAGTTCTTTCTGTTTTTCAGGACCGAACCAGTTTTAGTTAATCATCTCCAATGTACTTTGTCACATTACTTCTTGTTACTAAATACACATCACAATTTTGGCTTATCTGAACTGTTATTCACATATAGAGGGCTATCTTACTGAAAAAAACTTTATCAACAAGTCATAACCAGATATGATAATACGTCATGAATTCTTTAATTATGGTTTCAACGATTAATTAATTTTTAAATAATCATTGGCTAATTCATTAAAAATAGTTTTTAATCCAGGAACAGTTTTGTTCTTGATACATAAAAAAACTATTATTTTGGGTACTCGATCATACTTGTTTTCTTTTATTAAAAATAATTCGCTTTTTAAATTATATGATTATATAATTGTTTACGATTGATTTACAAATCTCTATAGTTAAAATTTGAATATTTTTATATTTTCGTAACTAACCATCCACAGTTTTTGGTAAGATAATGAGTTTCAACATTTTTTACGCCGAATGCGCCGACATTATTTTTTCATTCAACGGAAAATTTAACGCAATCCTGATCTCGTTTCCATATTCACCATTTATCTTTCCTTCTTTCAAAGAAAAAAAAAACATGTCTATCGGCAAACGAGGTGCCGTACAGCGCCGAGCCGCAAAAATAAATAAAACCGAAGCAAAATTTGTTTAGCCATTTGTCAATAAATAGAAACCTTTTTCTCTTCACCGTAGACACGCATTCAGATATCTCAACATCAGTCATTCAGTCAGACGCAGATGGTGTTATGTCGCTTGAACGTTTCCAAATGTAAATTTAATATCAATATAATATCCAACTGGGTCCGCGGGGAACATTCGGATATTGAAATACGTGACTAAATTCACGTCTGCTGTATCAAACTCGTCTTCGGCGCGGTCTAGTTGACTTTTCTCTCAAAATTTCCAATTGCGACACTGAGCCGTTAATTAAAAAGTAAAATACGAAATGGTTTTGCACAAAATTATAAACAAACAGGACGAATATTGCGGATGGATGATTTTTCGTCTACCCCTCCAACTTCACCGCTAGCTGCCTGGCTTTCCCAACTTCGTCATTGGTGGAATGATTTGGGGCGAGAACGTAATTTGCAACTTTGGAAAGTTCGCGGCATTACGGGACGCACTAAATTGAAACTTTGTCAATTAGGAAATTATTCAAATGTTGTTATAATTTTGCATTTTGTAAAATTCAGAACTTTTGTTACCTCTGCAGAGCATTTACGTGATTATGCAATTACTGAAAATATTTTTAGTTGTCTGTGGTAGATTCAATATCAATTTCTCGCTTTGAGCTTATTGATATCTAACATAGTGTGGCAAAAATTGATTAAAATATTATTAGTACATACAGATGCGTTTACAACACATATCTTGTTTACGATCAATGCTAAATTGTAAACGAAAAATACCATATGTTTATTAAGGTATTCAACGTATACCTTTAGTTAAGCCTTTTCTTGTAGTTTCTTATACTTACATCAAAATTATCAAAAATATATCCACACTTTTATCAATCTATCTTTTGGTTTCTACGTTCAGCTGAAGTCATAGTGCCCCAACCGTGAACCAAAGTGTTTCTAAAGATATGCAGCGTTCATTGATTTTGTCCATCAAAGCACTTCAAAGATGTTCGATGAGGTGGAGATTTGGAAACTGGGCTGGCCAATCTAATAAGACAATGCTAAACCAGAACGTCTAGAATAATAGTAAAAATATAAAAAAAAGGTGTTCGTACAGTTTCAAGTGTGTTCATATGTATTTGTATAATCATGTGTCTTTTGAAAACCAGCATTTTGTCAACGCTATCGGCAACTCGAGGTCATATAGCTGCCACTCAACTTCTCTTAAAGCTGGATTCATCAGATCTTAAAATTTTGGACTAATCCTTTTCCGTGAAATGTTAGTATCAGAGAGGCCAGTCCGAACTATATATTTTATTGCTTTCAACCTTTCGATAAGGCACAGAATATATTCTACGGTCTTTGGGAAACTCTACATCACTACTCGTTAAGAATGAAGAAGTTCCATGACTATTGTTCTTCTTTAAGACATTCTTCATTCGAATATTGCGCTGGTAGTAATCAGATTGTTTCCTATTGAAAGACATCCCTCTTCAATTATTCTTAAAAAATCCTTACATATTTTGCACTCCGTAAGCACTTCACGTAACACCTTGACGGGTAACAGTACCGGTTACTGTTGCTTCTAGTTTGTACTTTAGCATATTCACATTAGATGTTTTAGTGCAAGTATACTGAATAGATTATAATTTATCACTATCATTATATCATTGGTCTTGGTATGCTATTCATTTAGGTATTAATCATAAGCCCAATAACTAATTGTGCGTTACCGGGTAGCATTCCAATGTAGTCCTGCATCAAACTTAATTCTAATTTGTTCAATATTTTGTTTGGCAGAAATTGTGTGAAAAGTTTTGTGGAATAAAGGGAGCAAAGGTGAATTTTTGGCAAACGAAAGAGCTTTGGCAAACCTATGCACGGATGCTTTTTTTGGTGTCAATAAGTACGAGGATGGTTCAAAATTTAGAACAAAATATAAGTTGAAACATCGATGATGGCTTGAATTATCCAGATCCTAAAACAAACTGAATTCGGTGGGTTCATAGAAGTTATAGAGCTAGCGTCAGTTCTTGTAGACTTGTCTAGGGCCACTGCGAAATATTTAACCAAAATTTGTCAAATCTGTTGAGAATAGAGGATAATCAGAATTAAACCTTTACCATGTTCTTTAAGTTGCTTTATATTTCTTAAATAGAGATTCTGAGCAAATATAATTTACAACCCAAGAAATATAGAAGTGAATGATGTGATTATCTTTGAAAGTATCAAAAACCTATCGTTGTTACAGTAAAGTAACCAAAATTAACAAGTGTTACCTAAAGAGATGTGAAAAAAGTAAACATAAGCTTCTCAGCCACGCAAAACGAAATTTTGTTAAAAATATTTGCTATAATGCTCTCAAAAATAATAAAATCTAGGAAATCAATTTTATTGTTAGAACATTTTTAGGATATCCCATGAATTTCGTTTGCATACATATGTACATACACAGTACATACATACGTATGTAACCTTCACCGCACCATAGCAATAAAATCACACCGTAACTAATTTAACTACAGTTATATCTGGTAAACCTCACGGACGTGTAAGCAAGACCATATTCCCTGTTTTTATGAATGTTCCGCAGAGAACCCATCTGATCTTAGTCCAAAACTCGTCTGCATTTCTTACTATACCTACATTCACGCAGATACCATCCCTTTTCCCTAATCTGGCACCGCACCATCGTACGGATTTAAGATGTCGTAATTCATCCGTTATAATTCACGAGTCCGAGGTTCTATACTACACCATTTCCAGGCCGTTATAATGCGGGCGGCTGGGCGGTTTTCCCATCACTGACATATTCTAGAAACGCTCACACCGACGCCTCATTAATAATTGTCGCATAGGCCCGACCGGATCTCCAGGCGTACCGAACACGTGCGAACCCGTGGCTGAAAGGCGGAAAATTGATCGCGAGATGCCTGGGATGCTGACGGAGATGGTACCTAAATACATACATACATGATGATGAAAACAACGACAACGTCGAAATTCTAGGTCGACGCGATGATAGGAATTTTACGCCAATTCGAATATTTTAAAGCTGACAAAGAAGGAAATACCTTCAACATACACGAGATATTTGTATAGACGGTGTACCTATACATATTTTCCCAAAATAGCCGCATGACTTTTCTGCTGTTGATAAATTTTATCTATTTTAGTTGTGATTCATTAAAAATTCAAAGAAGTTACTCATGCTTACGTAGTAGCAGAGTAGCTGAAATGCTCCCTTGTTTTTTTATTAAGAAGACCAAATTATAAAATCCGCTGCACATTAGGCAAATTAAACTGACAGCTATTTTGTGTGTTTGCAATTTGCAGTGTGTTTTCTTTATTGTAGGATTACTACCAATAATTTTCTTGTACATGTTCAGTATAACTTGCTTTCCCTGTACAGAGAAATATCCAAACCCCAAAATAACACGTTTTCTTGGAGGCGATATTGATAATCCACTTGTACTAGGCTGTGGATCGATTTTTACCATCAAATAGTTTAAAAAACTGATTTTCTCGTTTAATCGTAGTAGAAATCTTTAAAAATTAAATCTAGCAAATTTCGGCAGTGTAAACATGACCGGCAACAAAACAATCGTAAGCCTATACATATTTTGGCGGGTTATTTTCGATTAGGTCTTCTTAATAAAAACAAGGTATAAATAAAAAGGATCTAAATTATTCTATTTTAGTAGTACCTATGCAGTAATTATTATTATCTGAAACCACTTTTTTCCAATTATCTTATATATATTAAGTTTCTTCGCCTTTTCTTTCTAAGCAACTACTGCAAAACTTTTTGGTAAATATATAAACTAACCTCATTTGGTGCAGCTAATTTGATGTAAATCAAGTTTGTAAATGCGACTCTTACGAACTGTACGAATTTATGACACGTTTATAAGCTATCATCTTTATAGATCGTGCTAGATCTGTCTGTTTGAAAACCAACTTTGTAAAAAAATGTTAATTTTGTCCAGAGAATCTAACACAAAGATTTTCTAGAAAACACAAATTTATTGAATTCATGTTGGCCGCAAAACTTTGCTTAAATTCAACCTATTATCAGTATCATGACATACAAATTTTTGAAAGAACAATGAATTCTCCATTCTCTGCTGCAATTGAAAATTTAGTAATGAAAAATCTTGAGCAAGCTGCTTTAAACCAATGAAACTCTCATGTTGAATTTTGTAAACAGTAGATATGTAAATGTTTGCATGTGCTGCATACTACTCAATAAAATTGATCATGCTTACACATTGAATTCATATCATTTTGCGCTAAAATTTCCAGTAAATCAAAAAGCATTTTTAAATTTAAGTCAGGTAGATGGTTTAGGGAAAAGTAGTTACTCAATAGTTATTTACCTAGCTAGTGTGTGAAAACAAAATTTCTAGGGAGTGCTCCGCAGCGCAGCGAGTACTTTATTAGCGCGAATACTGGAAATTGTGTTCGCATACGTGGTAGGTGCAAATTTTTTTGTAACGAGCAAATTTTTTAGTAAATAATAAATATTTATATCGATATTACGTGGAGTATTCGTGTTTAGGATATGACCATGTGACCATGTTATGACATGATGACAGTTGTCAGCAGGTTGTCAGTTTAGAATTGATAATTAAGAATATAAGTAATAGATGGCAGCATTTTACAAGCTTTTAATTAATTCTGCAAAATTTATTAATCAATTACCTAATGCAATTTTTACTTTTCCGCACTAGTGCTTAAAACTCACTTTTCCGCATGCAAATGCGTCCGCGAAATAATTTAATATAATAATAAAAATTATTATAAATTTTGTAAATTATTCTTTGGTCATGTATGCAGATGACACTTCTGCGGTGGTAACTGGTTCAAATACAAATGAAGTGTGTAAAAATGCTGAGAACCTCTTGACTCACATAAACCAGTGGTTTAAAATTAATAAATTATGTATGAATCTATCTAAAACTAACTATATGTGTTGTCATTCTTCAAATTCTAAATAAAAGACAGTTTTGAATGAAAATGTGCAATGTAAACGGCTTCACCTTGGAATGTAAAACGTCCGTCAAATTTCTGGGTTTGAATATTGACGAAAATCTAAATTGGAAATTACATTGTCTGACTTTGATTAAGAAAATTAATTCGGCTTGCTTCCAAATTAGAAATTTAAAACATATTGATTGCAACTATTTAATCAGTTTGGTGGTGCACAGTGTCATCCGATATGGGATTGTATTCTGGGGTGCTGCGGCTTCGTCGTATGAGGTCTGTCTGGCCCAGAAACGTGTAATCCGGTGCATAGCGAATATTAAAAGTACTAACTCCTGTCGACCTTATTTTATCAAATATAATATTTTACCCTTGCCTAGTGTGTATATATTGGAAGTTTTATTACACGTCTTTGCGAACAGGGACGTTTTTGTCAGAAATGGTGATTTTTTATTTGTATGATACTAGACAAAGGGACAAATATAGTATACCCTGGAATAAACTTAACATTACGAAGAGATCGCCAACATCTGTTGGATCATCTTTTTAATTTACTTCCGCCTGATATAACATCTCTGAACAGCGTGGGAATCATTAAGCGGCGTGTGCGGTCTCTGTTGGTTCAGCGCTGCGTCTACTCCATGGACGAGTTTGTGGCCTAGTTTAAGTCATCGACGATATTGTAAATGTGTGATGTCTTTTTTTATATGTATATTTAGTTTAATTTTGATATATTTATTGACATATCCTATACACTTTTGTGTCCAATGGATAAATATACTTCTGTCTGTCCGTCTGTCTGTCTAAGAGACAAGAATAAATAAGATACAACTTCTTTTTACACCTATTGGCTAAACCTTTATTGACCATTACGTTTATAATGCTTTTTTGTCTTTAGGTAATTTTGTTGGTAGTCAGATGTTATATTTTTTGTTATTTGGTACAAATTAAATGTCAGTTGCATCCACCGATAAAGTAGTGTTACGAAAACTTGTTGAAATTGTTTTAGAATAAATTAATTTTTTTTTATAATTTCTAATTTATGAACGTTCAAACGAATATAGTGATTAGTTTGCTTAAATTATTTTACGCAAAAACTAGGAATCTTCACTAAAAAATCTTCTAACACTGTTATTCTAAGAATTGAAAGCTTTTTGTTCTAGATATTATCTGAATATACCAGCAGGTATGAGTAACACTCATTCTAATCATATATTAATAAATTCTAAGCCGGCTAATACCGCAGTGCCTAATGCGCTCGCTTCCTAATCCGACGGTACCGCGTTCGAACTCGGGTAAGTTCTTTCTGAATTTGATTTTCTCTAGTTTCCCAAATTTCACGGCAAATGCGGAAAGCAACATCTTAAGTCGGTCAGCCGCAAGCACAAGCTGTTGTGGGATGTAGAGGCATGAATTATTATTATTATTAGGTACTAATTGCTTGAAAAACTAACGGATCGCTATATACTTATCTATTGTAGCAATTTGTGTGAATGTTGATTCTTTAAACTTTTATCGCTGGTGAGATCGGTCCACAGTCGTAGTGTGGTAGTCTCAGGTCAGTGTTAGGCAATCTACAGGATTTCCCTTGTCGACACGCGTAGCTGAGATCTGTACGGGTTCAATTTTCCAAAATGTTCATTCAACGGGATGTTTAACAAAGAACCCCGTACAGTTCTTCCGGCCAAAACCGAAACATATTCGTTAAAAGTGGGAAATGCCAAGTCTCTGTGAATATTTATATTGGTGATAAACCAAAACGTCCCCAAGACCATTAGCAGCACTCTGTTTTGGAAGATTAGTAGACGTCAAATTTGAAAGGTGAACCAGGTTAGGGCACTATATGTATGTAGGAATCTGCCGAAAAAAAATCGTATATAGCAAAGGCTTGTTCTTTAGGCGCAAAGAGCACTTATCGAACACAAGAGAAATGCTTGCGAAAAATCAACTTGTTGTTTGATGTGTCGCCGAGATACTGGACACACGTTGCTGGATTTATTTCAAGGCGCAATTTTTATACCATTGCAAAACTAAGGCATTGGAACTTTGCAGACGCCGGAATACAAGTGCGTCATTTCTTGAACTAGTATAAAATCAGCCACTTATACTGCCAAGTTAGTGTGTAGCAAACGCCGGATATCCGAAGTAAATAAAATAAATAGTTCAAACCCCAACAGTGACCTTTGCAGGACACTACCTCATATACACTAGGGTGAAATAGACACGTACTAACTAAAATAAAAAAAAATATTCTTGTTATATACATAAATTTTGAAATTACTAAATGTACTTGATATTTACTCAATCCTCCTTTGCTGCTGGGAAGAATTGCAATTCGTCGGGGCATGGAATCTATTAAATTATTAATGGTCTCTTCGGATATATTTAGCCATTCCTCTGTAACAGTAGCTACAAGTTCATCTTTATTACTAAGTTTCGGGGGGTCGTTTTGCCATATTTTGGTGAAGTATGTGCCACACATTTTCAATTGGGTTCATGTCCGGTAATTGCCCTACCCATGGAAAAATTCGAATCCCCTACTCATTCTTGCACGCGATTGTCGTTCTTGCTTCGTTAAGATCTATCGAACCTTGTAAGCGTGAAATAGTTGTAACAATACTAAACTCAGACCTAATCCCTTCTACACATTAGCCAATACCCTAATGTCAATAGACATTTATTACTTAATTCTTAGAATTTGGATATTTACGTAGCCATAAATCTTTACCTGGTGTCTATTTTACTCTGTCACCCCAATGTAGACCTGTGTGCCAAGAATTCTTTGAATCGTTTTATTCCAAATGTCCTACCAGAGAGATAGAACTGGATAAGGGCTTTCAGACCCGGATTAATTCCAAAACACCTCATCTTATACAGTAAACGGTCATGCCAGAACAAATCAAAGATATGAACATAGTCTAAAAATAAACCACCAGTCAAGCATCCGAGCTCCAGAGCATTACGCAGTTGCTCTGTGAGCTGGAGTAGCTGAAAGTCGACCACCACATCTGCTCGTCGGGAAGGTATCTCGCCTCACTGACGGCATCACTTAGCCTGTCGAATACAGGACGAACAGGAATCTTCTCAAACTAAATATGGTGTTCAGAATATCGACCAAAACATCATTAGCAATCGCCGGCAAACACTTTAACGCGGTATTAACGATATCACCTGCCTCATGCGCCTTCCTTCTTTTCCGAACACTGGTCAATCTTCTGTCAGATTTGTCATTTCCAATCGCAGATCTCTATATTGTGTTTTACCTCATAAACTACTCATCGAATATTTCAAGAATTTAGAATAGAATTTGACTTGAGAGTGATGTTGCACTGCGACCAAATGATCTATTGTGCCCCCCTACATGAGCTATAAGTTGTTGGTATTTGCCCACACTATAACTTCCTGTCCAGTCTACAAGCTTTAATAAACTGCAATAGCTGTGATGGTTTCAAGGAGGGTATTTCCTCCTCGTCAAAGACATCTTTACCAAAATAACTGGCACGAATTGCTGCAATAGCTATGCAGTTGAATATCAGATGTTCCGGATTTTCGTCTTCCACCCTGCAAAACCTGTAGTAACTATTGTGTTTCAAATCTATCCTGGTCATGTATCCCCCAAGGTGGCAGTACCCTTTGAGGAAACCCACAAGTACACGTAGTTTATTCTTATTTAATTTTAGTAAAGTCCTTGTTCTTTGCTTATTGAAGTTTCCAATGAACACCTTGGAATGTCTCAGACCAGGAAGATTTTGCTTGGATTTCTGCTCTCTGTCCTTGACTTCTCCTTCATAGGTGTTCATTCCTATTCCGCAAAATGGTTCCAGTCCCACAAATAATGTTGTGGGGGGCTTCTTTGCTAATAAATTAGCTTTCTTGTTGCCACTAATTCCAGTGCATCCTGGTACCCAGCATAGTACGACTCTGTTCTCTCTGCCTACATTGTACAGTTTCTCTAAGCATTCCCAGACTAATTTCGACCTGATGGTGTTAGAACACAGCGCCATTATAGTTGCTCGACTGTCGGAGAAAATTGCAATGCTTTGCTTCCGATAGTTCCTATCAAGATTCAATTGAGCACATCTTCCAATAGCATTGACCTCTGCCTGGAAGAAGCTGGGGTAAATTTCCATTGCCTCTGAGTATTTAACTCCTGCTCCGAATACTCCTGCACCATTCTCCCTTGTTGCTTAGCTTCCTGAGAAAGTTCTTCTCAAAGCTATATTTCCTAACTATTTCGTCCTGAGATAGACTGAAAAGTGCGGAGAGCTCACCAGAGATGACCCAGCGCTCTGGCATGGCATGTCAGCCCTACCAAACGCCACTCTGGACAGACAATACAATGCCCTACGGGTAACTCCCTCCACTACTATGTATAGGGGCGTAAGATCTAAAATGACCTCCAAAGCCATGGTTGGGCATGTTCTCATGGCGTCAGTAATTCACACACATGCCAACCATTCCAGCTTATCGAGAGTATTCTTGATTGTTACCTATGTGACCTTCGGAAACCAGGTTATCGCCCCGTATGTTACCATAGGTCTCACTCTTTCTCAATCTTTCAAACGAGTCGGTCTCTATTATTAGGCTTCCTTGTTAGATAAGCGACTGATTTCTCTTGTTGTCAGATAAAACCATCTAGTAGGGCGAGATTCGAAGACTGCAGTCGTCAAGCAATGGGGTCACTACTGCGTATTCATCGATTGGGACACTGGCCATTGAATAAATTCATGCACACCTCTTTCATAATTGGTCAGGCGTCCATCATATAAAAACAACATTGTTCTTCTCACTTGAATAAGAATACCCTCAAGTAGTAGAAACAAATTATTCTCTAAAACAGTCGGTATAGATTGCTGTTCAAAATTTCATATTCTAATTATTAATGACTTCAGCACAAATGTTTAAGGAGAATCTTTCCTGGATACAATTTTCTGGGTCTCTAGAGATTACCTCATGTTCATTATCAAAATATTATATATCTTTTAAATACAAATTTGTCACAAAAATGCGTTTTTTAAAGAGTATCCAGATGATTCCTCCAGCAAAGCTAAAAGAAGGAAGATTTTCTCAAAAAAGTTTGTCCAGCAAATACGGAAATTCTTCTCATGATTATTTCCAACGACAATTTTTTTCCAAAGTTATGTTTCATAGGTCGATTTTGGAAGCGCAGCTATTAATTAAAGCGTTGCAAAGAGTGTGATAAACATTCTTGTCTGGGAAACGGTGGTTTTGGTATTGTAAATATTCTGAGGCGGTGGAACTACCATTGTGCACACGTACAACACGTATTTCTTTATTTGAATAACTTACACGCACGATAGTAACAGAAATGGCGCAATAGAAAATAACCAACTGCCAATATTGACGATTAACGAACTTAACTTTTTTTAACACATGTCCATAATGAGAACTACCAACTTCTAACTCTGTTATTTTAAGGACCATTAGGAATTCGAATGAATAGAATTCGCTTAAAATTAGTCTTTGAATTCATAAATGCATACAATATAAAGTATTTCGGATACCTCAACGTAATGTATATTGGTATATCAAGTTCACAGTAGATATGTCAACAAAATGTCATTTCCTATATCCTTCAAATATATACAGTAATTATCTCCATAATATATTCTTTACCAACATTTTACATTTATAAACATACATTTATTTATCATAAACAAAAATGCCTCGCGGTCAAGGACAATGGCAAACGCCGGTGGCGTATATGAGAAACATGGAGGCTATGTTCACTAAATTGGAAAAAACGGACGTAAGGTATCCGACGTCTGCCCATTCCATTTTACAAATTTGATCATTCTTCAGATACTAAAACCCCTGGATTTAGAGAATGAAATTTCTTACTTCAAAAACGAAAGAGCGAAGGGTCATACAGCCGCATTCGATTTGTTTTTTGCTTATACAAAAACCTTTCCATTATTCGACCACCGAAAATGCAGGGATGATAGAAAATATTTGCCAGACGTATGGGCAAACATTTACGAGCAGGTAAGGACTTTGTTTCTGTCCCAATAATGAATAGGATTTTTTAAATGAAATAAATAACATATAGAACAAATAAAGTACAAAGTCAATATAATTTATCAGACAAACAAAAAACTTTTTATTACACACAATTTGTTAATTGTGCTAATTCTGACACTGCTACAGTAACCATACTCATTTCTTAAATTATATTATCACTGGCAACATATTAAGACAGTGTAACGTTTATTATCGTAGACTACTATTAGATATAATATTCCCACTTAGATGACAATCATATCCTAATATCCCTCATAAAAGCATGTCAGAAATTGTTCATAGAATCTAAAGGCGAGCAAAGCCAGCACCCAGCGAATATAAACGACAAGCAGAAGCGATCGGGTTATTGCATGTGCCTTGGTAATAACACTAAATCCCTAACCGCACAACCATTATACAAGAAGCAGTGTGCTGACCTAAAATTTAAAGCACGAGCTTAATACGTGTAGTGCGGTAATCGCAAGAACTACAGGGGCGATAGGATGCGTAAGGAAGGAATAATTTTCTTATCAGTAAAATTAAGAAAGGATAAACCGACGACCGACGTGGAAACCGCCCGCAAGTACGGCCATTAGTAGCGACCAGCAACGGATGATAAAAAACAGTCTACTTTAGTTAGATGGCAGGATTACAGTTGAAATATAATTGCTTGTTCACACATCCTTTTATTGAAAAATAGATTTCGTTGCTATACCTACATGATTTTTGACGCAGTATGAGTCAGATTACGACTACCCTACAGTCCAATCAACGAATTCACAGCGTTGTTTATAGTCGATTATGGGACTTTGACTTGTATAATACAAGTAAATTCCGATAACTGCAAACACCACAACTTTTAATTAATTCAAGACACGTATATTCATTGGATCTCTTGGTGCCTAAGTAGTACACTAATTCACTATCACCCACAGGACACCAAACACTTGGATAATTGCCCACGCGTTTCCACAGCAATGCTGTCATTATCAAGGCGATAATACATAAAACTTTTCATTATCGCCTTGATAACTTAGTTTTATCATCGCCTTGATAAGGACAGCATTGCTGTCGAAACGCGTTGGCAATTATCCAAGTGTTTGGTGTCCTGTGTGTGATAGTGAGTTAGTCTCCAAGACACGTGTTTTGAAGATGTCTGGATGTTTGGAGTTACCGGAATTTACCTGTATTGTGGCCGGTATTCTTTAGTACTTCGATAAATCGAATTTTATACGAGCGCAAACGCCATCGACAAAAATTAAATTCGCTAAAGGAAAAGTGCTTGTAAACGACGCAAAATTGACTGCCTCGAGCTTTTTAGTATACCTTCACACTCAGAAGCAATATTTTCAGCAGATTTTACGTATCGTTGACGTATAGCTGCTAGTTGATTAATTACAGCTCCGATTGACTCAAACGCAACCACCAAATATCAAATAGTAGACTCGGCTGGACGGTTATAATGAAATCAAAAAAAAATAGTGTTCAGTAGTCATACATGGTGGATTGCTATACATTACTGAACAATTCATAACAAATTTCATAAATGTTACTTAATCACACAGCCTCTTTAACTTAACATACCTTATATGTACCTATGTATAGAGCAAGAGATAGATAAGATATGAGCAACAGTTGAGGAATTTTATTTAAATATGTACTACTTTTCATAAAATTTACTTAACTTGAACATGTATGATTCGATTTCATTACAAATCCTTAATGTGCACTTTCCCTTAACAACTTGATTCATCTACGACTTTTGGATATTGAGCAACGAAGCTCGCCTGGATATACGTCCATATCTCCATTTTAAAACTGCTTGATTACTTCTTCACTTTTACTTAGCGATATCTTGAGTCCATGTGAGTGCATCCAATTGTCGATTCTTGTCAGTATAGCATTCATATCTCTGATCATGTCCTGAAGGTCCGATCCCTTAACCAGCACCGTTAAATCATCGGCGTTTAATGCCATATCTACCTCTTCAGGCGTCCTTAGTAGCGAGCTCATACATATATACATGAAAGAGCATTGTGCTCAACGGTGAAGCCTGTGTTATAACTCGTGACGTACGCTCTTCCCCAAAGAAACGTTCCATGGATTTGATAAATATCGTTCTGTCATTAAGGAGACCGTATATTCTTCCTATTAATTTCACCAGCAGGTTGGTCGCCAACAGCTCATCTGGTAATATCTCAGAATTGACGCTATCATACGCAATGTCCAGGAACACAGCCAATATCATCCTGTTCCTTAAGAAGGCAATTCTCACTATAGCTACCACATAACATGCAGCTTCTGCGGTGCTTCTTCCCTTTCTAAATCGCCATTATAAGGCTCGGTTGCTTTCTAAAACCCATTCCATTCTTCTGGTTACAACTTTTTCAAATAACTGTCCTATAGTGTTTGTCAACGAAATCGATCTCTATTCATTTGTTTTTCAACTACTAAGCGAGTCCATGCGAAAGCTAGCTTAAGTACTAACCCTTTATTGTCTCATTTCAGCGAAAATCTAAGGTTATCGTTAGGATCAATGTGTAAAGAACACACGCACAAGTCCTAGACGTGAATGGCCAACAAACGGAAACAATCCTACCAACGTAGATTTTAAAAAGGACAACAAAACCTAATGTTCTGAAACACGGTGTTTTAAGAATTACATTTACTATCAAATCCACATCACTTCTCCAATAGCTACTACAACTTTAAACGAAACTTATATTTTCAAATACCACCCACATTTAAAAGCTAAGCCTATTCACCCATTTAACCAAACTTTTCCACTTTGTAATTATTGGCTTGCAAAGCGAAGAAAAAGGGACGAGAGGGCGAGAAATGAAACTTGGGTCCGAGCTCCCAAATGCGGAAGTCCGATGTTTAAGAGCTCTATAGTCGAACAGTTTGCTATATATTTACTTGGTTTGCTCTCTCTACGTTACGATACACACGAACTTATATCAAGCGAATTCCGGAAATTACTCAAATTGCCCGAAACTTGTAACGAACCAAACCGCCTTGGTCTGTTTAAATAAAACATCTTCTGTCAGTTTTATTGGCTTTCCTCTTCGCGTATGTGCATTAAACTTGAGACTACACTACGATGGTTATTAGTTTCAACTGCAAACACGTTTAAATGTATTATATCATTGGATGTAATAATAATAATTCATGCCTTCACATTCCCCAACAGCTTGCGCCAATTACAGGGGGTATCGGTTGACCACGAGTTATCATTACGCCTGCGGCTGTAGACCGACTTACGATGTTGTCTTTGCGCATTTGCCGTGTAATTTGGGCAACTACAGAAAACCAAATTCAGAAAGAACATACCGAAGTTCGCACTAGGCACTGCGCTACACGCCTGTTGATTTAATAAAAGAGTTTATTACACTTTTGAAAATAATTGATGAACACACCCTGTATAATCTGAGCGTTTATGGGGCGCTGTTACATATGGAGGAGGAGCACGTCTGCTGCATGTACAACAAACGATGACGGGTCGCCGATACGTAGGTGCTACGTCCCGTTGCGCTTCGCTATGTTCGGCGGCGTCCACGCCTGCTATACATGCAGATACAACGCTCGACTGCATGTTGGGCATGTAGTACAGGTATATATGTCTCCATGGTCAGCTCGTTCTCTGGATCTGAATCCGATTGAACATGTCTCGGAAATGATCGATTAGAGACTTCACCGTTATCCCGCTTCCCCGGCTACCATTGAGCAGCTATGGAAGCAAGTTGAGGCGACATGGTTTCCCATCCCTCTCGCTGCCATACGACCACTTGACTCCATGCCTCATCGCGTAGCGATGGTACGCACCGCCCGCGAGGTAAGCTCGCGCTAGTGATGCATTCCGTCCCAGCAGCTTGACGGCACTCTCGGCATGAGGGTAAGTTGTAGTCGTTTTGTGCTACTTTTATACCAAGTTGCATTTACCTAGAACCACGCGCTCAGATTATACAGAGTGTGCTCGTCACTTATTTTCAGCAGTGCATACAGGTATGCCTTGATGAACCATACGTGTTTAAATGCGAAACCATCCACGTTCGCAATCTAAAAATCTTTCACACATTGCATAGATTATCTAAAAAGTTACACTTTTTATTTTATTATTGAACTTAAGTAAAAAAAAGACTATTATAGTCCATCAATCTGTAATATCAAGAAATGTAGACGTTTTACAAATAGAAAAGTTGGTAGGAAATTAAATTATGAACGCGTATTCTTTCTTCACATAGGAAAGCGAAACTTAATTAAAGTTTGACTGTTTTCTAATTCCTTAGTTCTTGACATTTAATAAACTTTTACTCAATCTGAAAACTGAAACTTTAAGGGAACTATTTCACGAAAGATTCACAAGTCGTGCTCATTTCAAACCCCATTCTAGTTTGCATGTTCTTCCGCTTCATTAACTCATTTGCACACCCCTTTAATACAGTACCACTTACGATACGATCATTAATTCTATATTAACTTAAATTCCAACGATAGAAATTAAGATGGAGGTAACAACACACAAGAAAGCGCAAGAAAAGGAATTCGCTCTGTAAGATGTTTTTTTTTCTATACCTAAATAAATAATCCAACGGGGCATCATTGATGTATGTATATCAAATATGAATTTATCAGTACAAAAACGACTCATTGGTAGTCAAATAATCACATCTACATTATGATAAAGTAACTAGAATTGTAGCTGTCCACGTAACTCCACTTAAAGTATTAAGTGGAGTTCTTATAGATTCTTGTAACAAATTACTGACGTGACATGTGTTAATACCACTAATAGTCACTTCGTTTAAAATATCTTTTGCTAATCTTCAATTATTTGCATATCTTCGATATTATAACGGATGTAATACAATTTGCAGAACTTTATATAAAAAATACGTTAAATATTATGTATCAAACGTATCTTTACAAAACCCTTGATTTTATTATATAATTTTCCTTTTTGTTAATGAAAATAAGGCCAGGTTTGGGTAGAAAACAATGATATATAACAAGGTTGTTATAGTATAGTTAGTATAGTTGTGAGTGAAAAAAAATGCCTAAACTCATAATAAATAAGGAAACCCATTACCGGTGTGTAGAACTTGCACCAACTAAAACACCTTACCTTATCACATGTAGAATCCATCCCGGAAAAGCTGCTCGCATTACATTAGGGTGACACCTCCTAATCACCCTCGATTGACTATCTCTCTTCTGTCAGTGGTCGTTTTTCGACGGCATTGTTGGTTGCATATTGTGCGGCGATAAAAGGCACACTTCTTCTTGTAGTGCTACACTGTGGTTACTCCATCTCTTGTACTAGATAAACGTACCATGAGCATCGTCTTATATATCACGTCCTCTAATTCACCCATTCGTGCCAGTGTTCACTAAGAAATTGAGTGAGGCAGTAGTTTGTCCCACCGTGAGCTCGATCCATCCACTTTAGTGAACTTGTGGATAAATCTGGTCGTCCATCGACTACGCTTCTGGTTCTAGCGACATTCTTACCAGCTTTCCTCAGGTCTTCTAACTCTTTTCCTCTCTTGGACCAGCAGGTATATCGAAGTTATCCTGTAATCAGAACAACTAGCGTATGAGATGTGCTGGGAATGTTGAGAGCTTCTTGCTGCTCTACTTAAACTATCCGCTTCCTGTACCTGCCTTGTCGTTGGGCGTCAGTTCCAATCTCATTTCCATACAATAATATGGAATGGATGACAGTCACCAGATGTCGACGGTTATTTCCCACTCCTCGTCCTACGTTAGCCATACATATGTATGTAACTTGACTCAGCGCGGTTGTTATCTGTTGAGCCGCAGTTCGAGATACTTCATTGTAGTTTTGATATATATTATTTATCTACCGTCATTTCTTTCGTATCTACCGTCAATGCGATAGGCTTAGCGATTCTTCTCCTTATCAGTAGAGCGATCTCGGTCATCTCCGTTGAGCAAGGCCACCTCCGTCTACCTTGAGGAACACCTTGATCAACCGGAATACTCGCTAATTTTATAAAATTTATTTTACCATGTAGTTTATACTGAATATTAGTAAATTGAGTCCTTCCCCTTAAATAACTTTCGAACCATTTTGCCACAACGCCACGTATAACAAAATATTATGATTCACACAATCGCTCGGCTCAAATCGCAAAACCCATGGGAAATTTTTTCAATTCAATCTATTAATAACAACTTCATGGAAGACATCGATTGCTGTTAACGTCGAATGATTAACACGATAACCATGTTGATTAGTGGATAAAATATTATTTTTGTCTAAATGCCAAGTAGTCTGTGCAACATTGTAGGTATACTCAAAAATCTTCGAAAAACTGGATGAAATCGTTAGTGGACGATAATTGTTTATATCAGCTTTAGAACCTTTTTTGTGTAATGGTATAACAAAAGACTCTTTAAGTTTATTTGGAAATGTGTCGGTTGTTAAAGATAGATTAATCAAATATGCTATTGGTATAATTACACATTCTGATTTTTTTTTAATAAATTGGCTTCATATTATTATTTTTGCACTTCAGAATAATCTTAAATTTGTTTGTGACTTCTCCTATATCTGTCTTGCTGATCTTTTGGAAATAAAATTTACTTTACATACAGAGGAAATACTTTGAGCAGTGATAAGCCAAAGACGAACCAATATTTTTTTCAGGGAACGGTAACTGCTCAAAGGTACCGCACATAAATTTTAGAACCATTTATCAATCAGTTAGACGATGATGAAACTCCAAACGCATATCGTAACAATGTCAGTTGTCACTGTATTTTGGAATCTTTAGATTACTTAAGAACGTTACTAATTTGCCTAAGTTCAATTTAAAAGTATTACAATATCGTACATCCTACTAAAAACTATGTATTGTCACCAATAGATCTACCACAACTAACTTGGTTGAAGTCACTCAATTTATTAGTGAATCGCTTGACAATAGACAGCAGGTTGATGTAATTTACACCGATTTTAGTAAAGCGTTTGACACAATCGATCATTCTGCATTAATACGCAAGTTATCTTCCATGGGTTTATCTCCTAATAATACCAAATTTTTTCAGTCTTATCTTAATAAGAGATTTTGCTACGTCCATTACAATGGTTTTCTGTCTTCTTTCTTTTTGGCTTCAACAGGAGTGCCACAAGGATCAAATCTAGGACCACTCTTGTTCAACATCTTCTTAAATGACCTTCTCAAAGCTTTAAACTGTAATATTTTAGCCTACGCGGATGACATCAAGATTTATCGCAATATCACTTCCGTATCGGATTGCTTAGTTTTACAAAATAATCTCAGCTTCATCAACCGGTGGTGCAGTGATAACAGCTTAATCTTGAATATTGACAAATGTGCTATAGTCTCGTACTCCAGAGTTAACAATCCTGTTATATTTCACTACAGTGTGTCGCAAACTCCTGTCCCTAGAGTCTCTAATTTCAAGGATCTCGGCGTACTTTTTGACTGCAATTTGTCTTTCACTGAGCATATAACTGAACTGTCTTCCTTGGCATCTAGAACTCTGTCTTTTCTCATCAGATCTTGCAAGCATTTCTCTAATCTGACTGCTCTGAAGGTTCTTTTTTATTCTCTTGTTCGCTCCAGGCTGGAGTATGCTTCAGTTGTGTGGTATCCTCATTACCATTTTCAAGAACTACTTTTGGAGAGGGTTCAAAAGCGCTTTCTTAAATATTTGTGTTACAAGATTGATGGTACATACCCTCTTCGTGGTACAGACTATGCTCAGTTACTCAGCAGGAATAATTTTCGTTCCTTATCACAGCGAAGACAGGAAGCTAGCGGAAGATTTCTACTAAAACTAATCAACAACGAAATTGACTCAGCAACATTACTCTCTTCTATCAGGATTAACATACCTCAATATAACATGAGATCTGTAGATCCGTTTTATGTTCCAAGAACTCGAACGAATATTATGTGTAAGGCCCCAATCACACATATGTGCAGGAATGCTAATAATTTATTTCCAGACCCATTTCATTAGGTAGCTTCTTTTTGTTTTTCTTTTTGTTTCTGGTTCCAGTATTAAATATATCTACAATTTACTTAATTTTTAGTTTTTTTTACTTACATACTTACATAGAATTTTTGTTTTAATTTCAGTCATATTTAGTTTATACAGTTTTACTTTTACTTAATTTTTTTAATATGATGTATTATTTTTGTAGCACTGTATTTTTTTTGTACTTACTCTCTTTTTTGTATAGCCTTTTCTTTTTGTATATCCTTTTAAGGGAATTGTACAATTCTGATGGACAAATACACTATTATTATTATTATTATTATTAAAACTAGTTAAACAGTAGTCTACTCCAGTCAAGAAAAATGTCGATGGTAGGGTACAGATATTGCTGCCGCAATATTTCTGAAAGGTATTAAGTGATGCTGTTAGCATTTTAGACAAAATTAATTAATAATTACTCCTATTAAAGAATGTAGTACTTAGGTTATATTATTCTAGCATCTATTTATGCATCCAAAATCTTTCTTATTCGTTCTTTAAAACATCTTTCTCTAACTATAAAGTTGTGTGGTATTTTCCGAGTCATTTTACTTTTCGGTCTAGTCCCTCTAGAAATATTGGGCACAGTGCTTTTAATAACCTAGTCATATCAAATGGAATTTCGGCACAAACAAAAAAATTTGATATTTAAGTTTCAATCCACTCTACTCACCTGACACGTCACATTAGTGGGTAGGTACTTGAATTTAATGCCCCAGAATCTTTCTTTGGAAATTAAGTTAGATAAATAATGAATTTATTGTTTTTAATTATACATTTGTCTAATTAATGACACTCTTCCAACTTCTAAACCCGGTAGCTATCGAAAAATTTAACTACCAAAAATATTTTTATCAGGAAAAATTGCAAAAGCGACAAGGGGTTTGATATCCGCATCCTTTTTAGCAACTGCGTTTTTTATGTCCCTCCCATCTAACTGATGGCCGCATAGCCACGTATATCGATTCTCGACAGCGAATCATCAATCAGTAGAACAAAAGATAAAAAGAAAAAACGATCCGAACGACGAGGCAGCTAAACAAAAGATTATTTATTAATTATTACTGGCTAGCCTGATATTTGGATAGCGCCCAAATTCTGTGTTTTGTGACGAACCACAGCAACGCTGCCATCTCGAGAAGTTCCCCAGTTCGAGAAGTAGGTCAGACGCGTCGTAAATATTTCAGGTTAATCAATATATGGATTTTGCATATGCTTCAAAAGAAATATGAATCAAAGCAATCTTCACGAATGTAAATAAAGTGCTAAGCTATGAAGAATAAAAAACATGTATCTAAGTGTCACTTGTTTGTGCAATAGATCATAATTAGAGTATGAATATATTATAATTGATTTAATACTCGAATAAAAACATTTCCAGTTAAAAGATCTAAATATGTAAGTAATGCTTCATTGCTTACAATTTTTGTAGCTTACAATGTGTTGCATTACCCATTAGTAATATAAGTAGAACCTGATGAGTTATTTGAAAGTAGTATACTTATACTATTACGAACAACGATTTAACTTTGTAAATTGCTATAAAGTAATCACTATGCAATAAGCTGGTGGAAAGGACGAGATAATTTGAACCAAGAAAACTGCACATTGCTTCAAGAGCACTACACTCTCAAAAGTAGCAAATTCTAGCCAGTAAATTCGTTTGCGGTTGCTTTTTCTAAAGACATTATGGCACTTTTATACATTACCAAATCTTTATCTATAACGGATGCAGGTGCCTTCTTTCTTTGTAGTGTCATTGTTTTGTCGTAAATAATATTGTGCTATTAATAAACTTGGGTCTCTGCATTGATAGCAAATTGTTATTTGATCAGCATGTGGATTATATTATCCAGAAGAGCTTTAGGGCACTGGAATTTCTATTTCGTAATGCTCGTGACTTCACAGAAATTAAAACAATGTTGTGCCTATATTACAGCTTGGTGTACCGTAGTGTGGAGTACTGCTGTGTAGTTTGGAATCCCTGCTATGCCATTTATATCAACTGTATAGAAAGAATTCAATAAAAAATCGTAAAATATTTGAATTTTAAATTCAATCCGCAAAGCATTTCTGTATTGGTTTCTTGTCAACTGTAAGGTTAGCTAAATGTATAGTTATTATGAATGTACTATAGTGCTTAAGTTATGTTATTGATTTTTGTGCATTTATATTTGTAATTTTGTTTTCATAATTTTCGTAACTATGTACAAGCTCGCCTGTTTCTCTCTTAGGATAAATTTGGTTTGACTGTGTATTGTGTTACACTGTCTTTGGGATCTATTTTCTTGTTGTGTAACCTTTTTCTGTTTGATGATGAATGATAGTTGATTAAGAGCTTAGCGAGACTCGTCGCCACGAGAAAGCAAAGATTCGATCCACCCTACTTTGGTCTAGCACTATCAGAGAACGAGCCTCAAATAGTTATTAATAACGCCAGTGATCAGTGATACCAGTTAGATTTTTTTTTTGTAAATGTTATATATTGTCTTACATTGACATTTGTAGTGTATAGCTACATAACTATTGAAATTGACTATGTTCTGTAATGGTTTTATTGCAAATAAATATATATTATTATTATTATTATTAATGTTTAGACTAAATCCATAGCGATGTGTTTTTATAATGTTACCCGCGAAGATGTCGGTGTTGTCGATAGAAAGATTACATTATCTAACGTTACTATATTTTATCAGGACTTTCTGCTTCTGATGTCTAGAAAGACCAGTCTCCAAATCAACGGGGTTAGTGTGAATATTATAAAAGGTGATCTGGTAACTCAATAAGTTTCACAAGTGAGTTTTGTATCGAACCTGTTAAAGCATGTTAGACTGAATGTTCCAGGAAGAGCGCAAAGAAAAATTAGATTTCAATAATCAGCTAAGATTAAACCCGTTTATATACGAATGCGTCCAATCGACGCAGGCAAACATTTTTAAATAATCTACATTATAGTACACTGCTTGACTAGTAAATATGTTGATTATACTATACATTCAAATGCAAATTTATTCATACAAAATGTGTTAAAATTCTGGTCCTAAAATCTATACCAATAATGCATTAATATAAAAATCATAGCGGAACAGCTTTTTGAAATATATTTTGCATACAGATTTGCATTTCAGTGTGGGATAGAATTCAATACGTATGTAGGTAACATATATGGGGTTATTATGAAATAAGCGATATATTTTAAATTATTATAACTTAATAAAATTACATACCTTCATAACAAAAAATAAATTAAATGTAATTGTTTAAGAAATGAGAAATTCCCAAAACCAGTTACGACAATTGCTCAATATGACATCCATTTTGTTGGGGTATGGTTACTAACGTTTTTTCCAAATTATACGTATCATTTCTGGCTGAATTGCACCCATTTGCTCCGTAATATTGTGTTTTAATTCGTGTAGCGTTGTTGGTCGTCTTCTAAACACTAAACATTTGAATTAACTCCACAGCCAGTAATCCGCTGAGTTATGATCAGATGATCTTGTTTTTCAATTCCGTAGTGTTCGTTTTGCAACTGTGGAATAACATAATTTCTTAATATTTGCAAGTACCGTTCACGGTTTAAGGCGGCCGCACATTTACTACAGTCGGATCCGATTGTCTAAAACAATTTCAAATCGGACCACTACCGCACACTACCGAGAAAACGATCCACAACTGAACTCTATTTAAACAAATACAATTGGTACTATATGCCATCTTCAGTTCATAAAGTACTTATTCATGGAGAGAGCATCATTACATACAATTCAATATTACCTCTTGGACAACTATCTGAAGATGCTAAAAAATCTAGAAACAAGGACTACAAAAAATTCCAACTGCATCATTCTAGAAAATGTTCGAGAACAGCTACGAATGAAGATGTTTTTCATACTTTACTATGCTCATCGGATCCATTTATAAGTGGTCTTAGAAGACAACATACACCGAAGCATATAGAACTCGATGAAGAAGCATTAAATTTACTAGATAGTGATGAATAACGTAAAAACAGGTATTTTGTATAACGTTATGTACTGCTTACTTTATAATTGATTTAACTTTTATTATTATTTCGAAAGTTGTGACTCTGTATCATTTCACCTATTACTTTTAATACGTGGATAAAATTTATGTCACTTTGTTCGCATTTAAAAAATGCCGAATATCATATTTTTATATGAAAAATTTATAAACAGCTACATATAATTCTTTTTGAAACACTCTATATACATCATTACTATAATTGTTATATTAATAAGTAGTGTTTATTATATTAGTTTTTATAATTTAATCTTTTAAGGTGAAATATGTGCAATTAATTACATATCTTCATATGTAGATATTTTTTTCTTAATAAAGTAATAATATTTTCATAGTTTTTAATTGTTCACATTAAACTTCAACTATTTAGCAGTACTCATACCAAATTTTATGAAAATCGGTCCAAAGATGACAAAGTTACCGATTTTTGGCAAAAAAAGGTCGATTTGGAACCACTGTGGTGGCGTACGTTTTCTAACAACAGTATTTTCCGCTGTTGCATTTCTATCTGTGCGGCTTTCATATTTAATTTTCTTCTATCTACATATGTACGTGACCTGGACTATGGAAAGGTACCTATCGTTTGAAATTAAGTTTGCGAGTAAGCGGCTGTTAAAGATAAGTCGTGTGCGTGCGTCGCGTTTGTGTTTGCGCTTCTACCTCTTCTTTTTTTCGTCTTACACTTCGCTCCCCACTCCTCTTTAGACTTCCACTATGCAGTGGTGCTTTTTACAATAATTATTTTGTAATTTATTCAAGTAATTTCCCTTAAATAGATAATTTTGTGAACGTTAAACGGATTTTTATAATTAATGTTGAACTTTAAGGATTGCGAGCAAAAGTTACAAATTTAGGAGTCTGCGGTTTGTTCCAATGAAAAATACATTCAATTTTCTATAAATTTCGATCGAAAAACAAAAATTGATTATTTCCGACCATGGGTGCCTTTCCATAGTCCAGGTCACATACATATATTATTCCCGTTATGCGAACACGCAATTTTTAATTGCTGTCCGTAAGGTTTTAATTTAGTTATTTCTAACTTCAAAATTCCCCGCACAAATGCAAACAGTCGTTGTGTGTCAATGTAAGTGCTGTGTTGTTATTTTTCTTCAAATATTGTCAACGATTGTTGTAAAGCATTCATGTTGGGTAAGGCCGTTTCGTTTCTTGAGTCGAGTGTTTTGGTATTGAATGTATGGGATTGCAAGTTACTTTCTTCGTGTGCTTGATTTCTTGGCTGACTATATATTCAATGTGAATACTCTGTAGTAACTCATTTCCCAAATTTTACACAAGGGAGGTATGCAGTAGTGCGAATGCTGTCACTAGAGCTCATGTGGTCGTTGGGTTCTTGCTTCTTGACATTCGGATTTATCTGAATGGGTGCTCTAACGGCACAGTTCCAATGACACAACCTTGCGCATATTTCCTTTGTTCTAATTTGGGATCAATGACTGCTGCAATGTATTCATGTTGGGTTATAGTCTTGCATTTTGTATCGTGTTGTTTCTTCCACAGCGACACGAACTCTCTTGAGTGTTTGTGTACTGAGTGTGTGACGGTTTTGTTGGAGTGCAAGTTATTTCCATCGTGTGTTAGATGAACGAATGTGAGCGATTAGTTGGTGAGTGTGTGAGGGTGATGCTGGAGTGCAAGTAATTTTCATCGTGTGCTTGATTCCTTTGCTGACTATATATTCATTGTGAATGCTCAGTAGTAACTAAGTACTACAATGAAAATAAAGGTATTCTAATTTTAAATTAGAAACACAAATACTGCACTAATAGTTTTATATTTTTTAAATACAATAAAGATAAATGTAAACTAGTACAATATAAACATTGAAATCCTGCAGAAAAAAACAACATTCACTACGATTAATGGCATGTCTATCGAAACGAATATGAAAATCATACCAATTATTCACAATATAAAGAGTAGTGGAAGAGATGTTGTAACATAGATTTAAATGTTAAATAAAAGCACTTAGTTAGAAGAATCACTCTCCGACTCAGAACTTGACTCGCCAACATGAATTATAAATGGGTCGGTATTTAAATTTTGTAAGTGGTATTCCCTCATCATTTCTTTATCAAATCTTCTGTATGTCGAAAACAATTGCTCCATGTAACTCCATCACAAGTATTTAAGGCTTCGTTCCACATTTCGTTCACTTTGTCATCAGTATATCCATTTTGACCGATATGTGTATTGTAGTAATTTTTTTGTTTTTGCCCAAATTAATTCAATTGCATTGAAGTCACAATGATATGGTGGTAGTCGAAGCGCTTCATTCCCAGATTTCCTCAGCAATTCATCGATTTCATAGTTTTTTTTCTTCTCTGTGAATTTTTACCAATTGCAGTAACTCAACCTTTGACATTTCTGTAGCATAATTTATTTGATTATCTTGTAGCCACTCAATAATTTCAGATTTCTTTGATGACCTATTGGGGGGTGTATTTAGAACAACACTATGGTAAGGAGCGTTATCAAGGATCACAAGTGACGGTTCTTCGAAATTAGGTATTAATTTTTCCATGGTCCACTGTTTGAAGAGTTTACTGTTCATGTCCCCGTGATAATCTCCAGCGGTCGACTTCGACGGAAATATTAAGCTTGCACCATCAACAAAGCCGTCACCTGTACCAGCATGTACAATAATAAAATGTTTTCCATCGTAACCTTCTGGTTTTCGTACACTCTTAATATTATCATCTTGCCAAGATTTTGTTTTTGTTTCCTTTTGAAAATATCCATGTTTCATCCAAGAAGACAATTTTATGGAAGCAACTAATAAAGTATTTTTATATGTATCGACAACAAATGTAATACTAAAAATAATAAAAGTTCGAGTTGTATCTTTAACGTTTTGTTAATTATTAAGCAAACAGCTATTGCGTCCAAATAAGGTTCTACTAATTCTACCTAATTTTTACATGACTTTTGTTACGAAAATATGTACCGATTGTTCTTTATCTCCCGACGAAGATACGAGTCGGCACCGCTTGCAACTATTTTTGTTTAATACAGCACAATAAAAGGTTATTTTCTAGAGCATCACGAAAGCTTGCATAAATATAAATGCTCCACACACTACAATTTATATTTAGTTATTAAATTCCAATTAAATTTCATTTCAGGAGGAAGGCAAAGCTGTTCCTGCTTTGACATCGATGTTATACGGAAGACGACCACTGTACGATTCACCTCCAGGCATACACAACCGTAGGGCCCATATACAAAACTTCTACAGAAAGAGACAAGTTTTCGCAGGACCCGAAAAACAAAGATTCACCGAAGAAGTAAACTTCAATATCTAAAATGCAAATGCAACAATACAGTTAAATTACTACCTGGCACATACAAGGAATAAATCTTTTCGAGAATTATTGTCAAATAAAGCACATCCTTAAAATAATACTTATTGCTCTATACAAAATAGGTCAAGCAGAATCATCATCCCTAAATTGTGTACGCTAGATGGAAGACATAGGCAGTAAAGGAAAGCTAAAGGCGATGAATTTTGTAATTTAATTCTATATAAATGTGAGCAAGAGAATGCGGAGCTTTGGGTAATTAGATATACAGTACCAATCTATTTATTACCAGTGAATGTATAATTTTCCAACGTTCTGTTGATTATATTGTAGGAGCAAAATGTATATAATTAGAATTTATTTAATTTTTTCATGAATATTAAGCAATTATCAATGACATTACATACTTGACGAAATGAGAGTTAAATATGAAACACTGCAAAAATTAATAGACATTATTGCTAAATGTTCTCATAGTATAATTGCAAGAGTCAGCCTACTGAGAAAAGCAATAAATGTCTTTTATTACTTTCGCTAAAAGGACGGTAGTAAGATGATTTCTGCAATTGTACCATCATGAGCATCTATTATAGGAATTTTTGGTTAAATTTAATCAAATGAAAACATCAGGTGAACTCCAAAGCAAATAAGAGAATAAGACAACCTTACAAATAAAATATAGAGCAACAAGAAAATCTTGAGTGTTTAGAAATAAAAGAATCAGTACAATATTGGTAGCACTGGCTCATTGGAAAAACATTCAGTTTTTACCGACCATAACCCACTAAAAGAAATGAATATAAATGCTAGAACAGACGAAGAATTAGGTGGTCTCACATACTATCTATCTCACAGTCAGTTTAATTTCAAAGTAATATATTCTCCAGGAAAATACAATGCTGAAGCGGACAGTTTAAGCAGGATCCTATATTAGTCCCATATGAAAATCAGAACAAAATTTTAAAAACTGTTAACTTTAAGTAGACGATTTCAAAATTGATCAAGAACATATAAAGATATAAAACAGAATAATAAAAGATTAGAATTAAAAGATAGTAGAGTACTAGAGTAAGATGTATATTATAAGAAGGCAAGAGAAAAGACACTGATGGAGGAATTTAGTAAAAAAATTCTAAAAAATTTATTGTCATGTAGGAATACACTAAATGTTCCATATTTGTTTTTCTGTCCTAAGTCTTGTGTTTCCTGTAATATTTCCGCAGCTACAATATCAGGGATGACAGAAGGTTTCCCTGATTTCTATCCATCACAGAACCAGTTGTCTAAAATTTTGCAGTAAGTTCTTAAAAGCACCTAAACAACATAGGCAAGCTCTTACTACCTATATTACAAAAAATAATACAAATGGAATTGAAAATACTGCAAGGCAGGGCAAACAACAGCTTCACTATTATATGCCAAACTTACTGCGCCTTTAAGGGTATGTTACTTGGGGATTGAGGTGCCTACCAGACGCGTCTCCGGGTGGAGGATAGGGGAGGGTTGTCGTTCGTGTTTCTCGTAATGCGACAAATCCAAAAACTCCGGCTGAAAGAAAGAGCCAAAAAAGCCAGCTCCCCTGCCTAATCTAGGACAGCCTGGTGGCAGAGACGATCGACTGAGACGTGGCTCACTGGAGCAGGGTGCAAATGGTATCTACGCTACCTCAGTCAAGGACTTGTACCAGAGGAAGCGAGAAAAAAAAATAACCTCGGAAAATATGACGACACCCTCTGAACCTATAACAACGACTAAGCACATACGTAGTAGCGAAAGGATGAAATGGGCCATAAACACCTTTCTGCCTTATGAGACACCTGGAGTAGATGGGATTCTTCCAATCTACTTCAGAAAGGCTAGAAAGAAATCTTACAACACGGAACTGAACACGGAATCCGGACAATTACACCAGGACAGATATCTTGGAGCGGGTGTCATTGCACACCCGTCAGCGCGCCTACCAAATGGGAAAATCCACTAAGACTGCATTAGGTGGAACTGAGAGATTAGATCCAAGAGGCACTGATAAAGAAAGAGAACACTCCACACGAGGCTGTCAAAAAAGCATTAACCAAGCGAGAGGTAGACAGAGTACGCAAGACATAGATTGAAAAAGGGAGGTGACATATCTAGGCCTTATTCTGGATAATAAACTTTCGTGTAAAAAGTCTGAGCTTGAAGTAACGAACAATGCAAAAAAGGCCTTAATGGCCTGTATAAACTTCGCAAGAAATAATTGGCGATGTAACCCAAAAATGCTGCTCTGGATGGATACTGCAATAGTGATACCAATGATCACTTATGGAGCAGTGACTTGGAATAAAAGAACTAACCTGGCCAGTGCGAAGGCTAATATTGAACTTTGGCAAGATTAGCCAGGTATGGATTAGAATGTGTATGCATAACTGGGGCACTGAGAATCTGTCCCACAGCAGCCATTGAAGTGGTATTAAACTCCTCTCCATATTTTGGTGGAGAGCATAGAGCATATATTATAAGAAAGCCCCTACCAGATCATAAATCAAGCTATAACAAGGCTCAAAAGTAAATCTACTCTATATACCCACCTATTGAAGCAATAAAATGGAACATAAAAGTTTGGCCTTGCAACACGTCAATGCAAACGATGCAAAGGCATCAGAGGTGAAAATTGAATTCGATTACTCCATTCTGTATATTACTTCCTGAGCATTTATCCTACCAACATATATTTATGTTCGTACAAATTGTAATGTATATTTAGGACACTACCACTGACCTTTTCTTTTGAAGTCAAAGCTTAATTACTGTTGATTTTCACAAAATACCGTGTCCTACATATGTATATACCTACATATTCAACTTGAAACAAGTTCAAACTCGTTGAAAATTTAATTACACCTCAAACGACTAAATACTGGTAGTATTTGTCGGTGGTATCCCTTGTGTAATATTACGCAAATGTTTACTACTTACTCTTGCAGGAAAGCCTACCCTACCCTCATCTACCGATTTAGATAAATTACTCTCATAAACGTTGAGTATTTTTAGAATTTCACGATTTAGATAAAAATCGAAGAGGGTAAAAATAAAACGAAAGCTTATGTAGCAGTCATTAACACAAATCCTTTTAGACTGTTATTCTATGTAATTACAAGGATTCCTAAACTTAAAAGCTTGTGTAATACGGTAATACATATATCTCCAGAAACGTGATAACTCATGGTAAAGTGGTACGAAATGAAATGCAAAGATATGGATTATTATTAGCAAATAGAGCAAAACATTGATAACATTTCAATTTCCTTTCAAACTGTCGCAAAAAATTTCTATAAAATGTTATGTTTAAAGTATGGTCTTAAATAGAAACAAAAAGGACATAAGAGTTGCATTAATGGTAACAATGGAATAATTTAGTACTGGAGAGGACTACATTGTGAAAGAGGTTCTGAATTAAAAAATTTCCTCCGTAAACATAAATAATTCACTGAATTATTATTTTTTAGCTAGATTTTAAGGGTTCACTCAAACGAATAGAATGTTACCACCACAATATAAATATTAATAAATCTACAAGCAGGAAGCAGAGATGGTCAATTTAAAGCCATTAGCGTTACCTACATATGTACATTAGTTATTAGGTTGGTACAGATTAAGTTCGCACTGATGCTATATTGTTTATTATTAATGCTTATCTTACGTTGCTGATACTTTTTTCCAGTTCTAGGTCAATTATAACACTTTTAAATCGATTAAAAACCAATTTATTCCAGAACCTTTACAAATTAGGTTTTCGTTATATATTATTTATAATAATTTAATCACTTAATCACGCCTGAATTTTATAAAATTAAGCTCTTGACTATGTTTTTTTATGTTTTTCCCTAGTCCTTGAACAGAATTGTTAGAGCTTGACAAAAAATACATTGATATAAGGAGCATTTACATTTCAAAATATCTTAAATTGTTTACCATATTGTAAACATAATCCTATATATCACTGAATTTCTTTGTCTGTAGATAATTTTGTTGATGGGCATGGCTAGTTATTTGTTTATAATTTGACACGAAATAAATGTCAATTTTATTCCGCTGACGAAGTTGTAACGAAAACCAGATTATATTGCAAAGGTTTTGGACTAAATTTGATCTTTGTTCGAATTGGAGTGTTATAATTGACCTAAAAAAGTGAAAAAACTATCAGCAAAATAAGATTAGAATTTTTATGATTATAAAGTTACATTTAAAAAATATCTTAATTTGTCCACGATATTGTAAACATAATCCTAGATCCTGTAGATAATTTTGTTGATAGGGATGGCTAGTTGTTTATTAATTGACACGAATTAAATGTCAGTTTTATTCCACTGAAAAAGTTGTGTAAAGAAAACCTAATTTGTAAAGGTTCTGGAATAAATTGATTTTTAATCAAAGTAAGAGTGTTATAATTGACCTAGAACTGGAAAAAAGTATCAGCGACATAAGATAAATATATAAAAGTCATAAAAACACATATACTAATTATAAATGCTGAAAATTTACAGAAATGACCAAATATTATTTGCACTTAATAACTTAACGTAACTTGAACAACCTATACAACATATTTCTTTGTAACTTTACAAACTTTTATATAAAGATGTTGGGAGCCAAAATTAATAATTTGTACTTAACGTTGTATGTTTGAATAAGCGATTTTAACAAATGTGGTTAGATGATCCAATAGAAATGCGCGTCAAAATCGCGTGCACAAACATAGGGTCAATCTTAAGCATAAACTAAATAAATTTGGACATAACTGCATCTCTTCCCTACTAGCAACAAAGTCTGCCGTGAATATCTTTAATCCTTGGGGCTATGGCTCTGATATAAGCCAGTTTTACCCAATTGGAATAGAATCGTGAACCACACATTTAGTCATCTTCTTGAATGAACAGCTCAGAAGAAGCAGCCAGTAAATAAAATCGTGATGGTGCTAAGGTTTGCTTTGTTGAGGTTCAGAAGGGATGTAGCCTTTGTCGGTAAAACAGTAGTAAACTTTGGATTGTCTCAGATTACTGTTTTTTCACAAGTTTCCCACTGTTGAAGATGAGCTTTTATGTGGCGTTCAGCAATGTCACAAAATAACTGTAATCTGATTTGGGGTCGAATTTCACAAGCCTATCAGTAATCTCGTTAGCTTCATCAGTATAACTGTGTTTCTTTAAACATTCTTTGATTAATAGCAGACAGTCACAGGTTAGCTGTCCAGGAATATGCACCTAGAAGCTTTAGTACTGGTTGACTGACAAGCTTAGTCCTAGATGAGTGTAGTCATCGTCAAACTAACGACGGCCACCACGTCGAACTGATTCATTTATACCGATTCTTAAAATAATAACAATAATATCCCCACAAACACGTGGATTTTTTAAAATAAAGATCAATATAACTTTACATATGTATAAGCGCACTCAATAAATTTCAGTCGAACGCGCTATATTTAATTTAGTTTTAATTTGATGGAAGTCTGTGAGAAAACTTATTTTTTCTGATTTATTTTGATTGTATTTTTGATTCATTTCTTTTTTTTTTCATTTTTTCTTTTTCCATGCCATAAACTTCAAAGTTACTTTACTAAAAATAATATTTGCTCATTCTGGTTTAAGACTTAAAACAAGGTTCTTGACATTGGTCGTCTTACAAGGTAAGGTCCCAAACCCGGAAATTCAAAAAAAAATGAAACTTTTGGGATATACAGGCTGATTCATTTTTGATCCTCACCATTGCGATCATCTGTCATATGAAAACAAAACTTGATATTGTGTGTTAATTGACAAAGATTCTAATTTGATATTAAATAAAGTAGGTAGCTATGCAATTTGGAACTGTAAATCGCTTAACATTGAGTATCGCAAAAATGAAAATCGATGTTAAATAAGGTAGCCGTGGAATTTTGAACTGAACTTGCATTAGCAACGTAAAAATAGCGTGAGAAGAGAGGCAACGAGAAACAAGATATGTTATGTATTTTTTAGTCATCGAACTAAAACACAACAGTAGCGAGTACAAATATTTGAAATTTTACCCTGATGTATTTCGATCAAACATTCTACCATAATAACAATAATTCATGCCTTCACATTCCAAACAGTTTGTACCAATTACAGGGGCCATGGGCTGGCAATGAGTTATTAGTATGCCTGCGGTTGTAGACCAACTTAAGATGTCGCCTTTCAGCATTTGCCATGGAATCTGGGAACTACAGAAAACCAAATTCAGAAAGAACATTCCGAAGATCGAACCCAGTACTGGCGGACTGGGAAGCGAGCACACTAGGCACCGCGCTACTAGCCGGTCAGTTAGTTCATTTCGATTCATCTGACCAGATGATTTAATTCAAAAAATCTTCGTAGTTTCTAATTTTCCCGGTAACCAATTACAATATTCAATTTGTCTGAAGTTATCACCAGGTAGTAAACTATGACTAATATAGACTTTGTACGGTTTCAGCTTATTTCAACGCAATTCTCCTCGATCCATATTCCACTAAATTTCTGTCAAGATCTAGAAAAATGGTATGATAGGTTTGTAGCCGTTTAGGATACAATTGTAAAAATACATAATATTATCTCGTTTCTCTTCGTTTGTGAACGCCATTTTTGAGTTACTAACGCAGCGATAATTGACAGTTCGTAACTCCATGGCTATCTCATTTAACATCGATTTTCATTTACGCGATACTCAAATGTAAGTGATTGACAGTTCGGAATTTCATAGCTACCTACCGTATTTAATCTCAAATCAGATTCTTAGTCAATTAACACACTATATCAAATTTTGTTTTCAACATATGACACATGGTTGAAATCAGAAAAAGAAAATCGTTCTAGTTGTGTCAAAATTCTATATGGCTCCCATAAGAAATAACAAAGTTGATGATGATCCAAAGAATACGAAACGTTGTATACAAATTTTAAATACACCATGAGATAGAGGAGGAGGGACAAAAGTGTCCTTGACAATGTGTCTTTAGTTTTCCTATGCAAGATCTAATAAAAGTGCTACAAGCAAAATAAGAAAATGAGATTCTTCAGTTTTTTTCAAATAACTCGAATGTCATTTGTTCTAAGTCTACTTTCTTTTCGGGATCATAATAACCACAAAAAATAGCAACTTTGCCAAATTTAAACCTACCGTCTATCTTCAACAATAAGCGAGATCACAATGGTGAGAATCAAAAATGACTCAGCCTGTAGGTATAGAGCATACCTAGGTATGTTACACGCAATTTTTTTGTACCGACATTCATTTTTGAAATATACAGTTGTCTAGCCAAGAAAACCTGTCCTATATAGCCATCGAACCCAAATACACTGATGAAATAACCAAATGTGGCGTAATCTTAAACAAAGGTGTAATTTTTTGAGAAAATGTTTTATTTTCTTAAGGCACACTTATTTTGATTGACATATGTACCTACATACATATATCTGAAGCAGTTGCAGTAAACTTTCCAGATTTTTATGGCTACCATTGTCTGTGCTACTAACTTTTATAAACGTTACGACAATATGTACATATATCGCTGTTTTAATGGCATGTTTGTTAACATAGAGTGACAAAACCAATTTTATTTTGATTTCAGTAAAACTAAAACGTTGACTTTCATCGATTTGAAAATGTCAACTGACTGAATTATTTATCGACTACGTAAATGCGGGAAACACCCATAAGGTGATTTCAACGCTGTGAATAATTGCAAGATAATTACGAACGTTATTTACCGGCTGCACAGAGTGATGTAAACAAATTTTGTCCACGATGCGTCCAAATTTTTTGTATACGTGATAACTACACGCAAACCGATTATTTATTTTAAAAATCTACCAGCTATAAACGATTTTAATTTGGGTGGAATGGTTTTACTAAACTTGCATTGTTTTGCTTTCTAATCTTCTAAATTAATAATGGCAGTATTTATTTCGTTCTGTCAAAGTCTCATTTTAGTAATGAATAGTTTTCTATTGATAATTTCAGTACTACTCTATGCTGCCGAAAAATATTCAACTTCAATATATTTTCATTGTTAAGAAACCGTGTGCTCCGGAAAGTTTATATCAATATTGCATCAATTTCTACCGTAAAAAATTAAAAAAAGATTAAATCAAATGTGCCAAATACTGTAAACGTACAACTTCGAATTTATCGATCCAATGCACCATCTACGTCAGTGGTTCGATAGATAATAAATATAATTCTGTTTAGAGCTGGATTTAAGTTCATTATTATTGCATCGACGTAAAGGGCTTCTACGTTACGAGAATTGATGCTCTTTTCGTCGCTGTTTCAGCGACGAATGGGAAACGAACGCTCGAAGGTGTTGAAAATTTAATTCCGTCATTCATCCCCCGTGATTCCGATGAAGTTTTAAACGAGAGTGAATGGAGAAAACTTGTCAGTATCGGCCGTTATGTAGTCTTCCCATCTAGGCTTCATTTTCGCGAGTA